>JXPM01000843.1:5622-37541 GCA_001014415.1 Phortica variegata | reverse complement strand
AAAAAAAAAAAAAAAAAAAAAAACAATAACAATAACATTGAAACATTAAAAAGTCACATTTCTACTGATTTATTTTGTAATTTAAAATAAACTTTTTAGTGTTCCCTCTCTCTATCTCTCTTTTGTATTATTTCAAATGGAAAACATGTGTGTATGTGTGTGCGCGCTAAACTTTAAAGTGAGACATTTATGGGCCGAGAAACATGTGAGTTGGTTTCCGTTTGAGCCAAGTGTATAGGATTTGGTCTTTTCAGTGTTGAAGAATGCAATTTTCGTACGTAATTTTGGTTATTTTGCACGTGCTGTGGCGTAAACGGAAAATGTTCTGTTCATAATTTATGACCAAGGGGTGTATACGCGATATGTGTTGTATGGTATAATCATTGCGTATACGTAGTGTGGATTAGTGGTTTGATGATACTTTTTGTTTGAAATTTGTTTGCCAAAACAATAAAAAGAGGTTTAATTCAATTCGGCTATGACTTTAAGTCAGTCTGCTTGCTTAGCTATTTATGCAATTAACATGCTTACTTGTTGGAATAGTTATGTGGTTTAATATAACATCTTTTGCTTTATTGTATCGAAAATATAAGTTGTGCTGAGGTTGTGTATGTATGTATGTATGTGAAGTTCTTCAGGATGTATTATAGAGTTGGGATTAGATTGATAGGTGATAATGTAAAACAAGACTTTAATGTGCGAGGGGGCGTTTTTAAGTTCGTGGAATGGAGGATAAGGAGTGAAAATAATAATACAAACTTATTTTTCTTTTTCAATATTATTATTTTATTATTTATTATTATACATTTTTCAGATTTTTCAATTAATTTGTGTATACCTTTAGAAAAAAATGTTTTACCTTTGTCGAAAAATAGGCGGAAACTGCGTCCTTCTCTTCTTCATCGCTTGAAAATTTCTTGCCACGAAGTTCTTTTTTCATCTTTGGGAATAAATAATAACGGTTTGCATCTCTTCTTGAATGGTTTGAGCAGACTTTCCTTGCTTGGTAAGGAACTTTACAACAGCGTCATACTCGATTTTCTCCATATTTCTCACTTTCTTCTCGATTGAGTTGCTTGGTCGGCGATAATTCTAAAAACAATGACCCGATTGCGATATATCTTGGTATTTATACTAATGATGAGTCAATTAACTCGTTAAAACTTAATTCTTACCTTCATTGATAAATCAACTCTGCCATTTCGCGAACTTTAAAACGTACCCTCGTAGTTTAATAAAAATGTTAAACTGAAGAATATTTATTTCTTGTCTGAAGATTTCTTTAAAAAGACATGACGTCGTAAAACATAAGCATGTCACATGGTAAATAACATTTATCTAATAGCATCAAATACTCTTGCAATATTGTTAAATTCGAAAAGCCAATTCAGTGGCCAACTAAAGCATATTAACAACAACAAACATTGTGTTGTACGCAAAAGTTGCAACTTTCAGCAGATATGCACGTCAAAATGCATAGGAAACATTCGGCACGGCGTGTTTCAACAGTTGCACTAAGCGCACGCTAAGCAGGCCACGCAGCAAATGGCAAAACGAAAATTAAGAAAAAAGTACGCGTTGTGGTAAAAGTTTTCTTTTCTTTTCTTCTCTATTTTTGTTTCTTGTTGTTTCGCCAAGTTGAAAGTCGCAGAAACGAGCATCACAAGGCTGAAATAAGAGCCAAACCGAGTGCGCCGTGCCGTGCCATTGTGGCAACTTCGGCTGCGTGAGTGACGCCCAGCGTGGCAATAAGTTTCGCACGCGTTTATAGTTCAGTTTAGTTTATTTTCTTTTTTTATATATATATAAATATTTTTCTTTTTTTGTAACAGCTTCACAGCAGCAACAGCAATGGCCAGCAGTGGCAGCAGTTGAGAATTTTCTAATTAAATTCACTTGATACCCAATGCGCTACTTTGGTGCGTGTGCTTTATGTTCAGCATACTTATTAGATTTTCTTCAAATTTATATTATATATATTTTTTTCTTTTCAATTCTTCTTTAAGCAAGTGTTGTCATATGCTATTGAGGGTGTTTCTTGTTTTATTATTTTTTTTTGTTAAAATGTTTGCTGAACTTTAAATTGCTTATGAAAAGCAAGTTGATTGTAGCACGCATATAATACCCACAAAAGTATGCAATATCAAAGCGTATTCATTTCCAATCAGACCAACTGCCAACATCAATGATTGCACATGAAATTCTTGCTATTCTATATTTTTTTTACGCTTCTATGTATTTTTATTTTTCATTCATTCATATTATTTTATTTTTTTTTTTTTGTATTATTTTTTACTTGCAATTCATGCTTTTTCACTTTTCGATTTCTTTTGCTTTTTTTTTTTTTCTTCATTCAATGTTGTTTTCATTTCATTCTTCACTCTTTCGTATTCATTTTGTTGCTTTAATAGAACATTTTCATACTTATGCGGCATCGATGACATCGATGTGAGCATAAAGTAATTTCCGTCTTGCACAAGCAGCGCTTCCGGTGCGGCAAACGTGCGCGTTGCCACATGACATTTTCTCTATGAGCGTACATACATATGGCATGTGTGTGTGTGTGTATGTGAAAATCTATGTTTGCGTTTGATTTTCCACACATTATATTTTTTTTTTCTCATCATCTACTTTCTCACAGCTTCTGGGTTTTTTTATTACAAAAAATTCACACGCTAACATGGAAATAATCAAAATGTCGCATTGAGATTGAAAATCACTGCATTTGCCAACACTTCCGTTCGAGTGCTGTGCAACGCGTGTGCAAGCATGAACATGTGCATGTCACTCTAGGCTTGCATGTTGGTTAAAGTATGGTAAAAGGGTTGTGTAACGGCACTTGCATAAGTGTTGTAATTTTATTGTTGTTGCTGACTTACATTTAAATTTTTGTTTTTTTTTGGTGCTTGAAGCGTGTCAGTTTGTGTCAGTGTTGGTTAATGGTTTGAGGTTTGTGCGGTGTGGTATTCTTTTAAGTGAAAAATTAACACAAAAATTGCTGATTTTAAGCAACGAAATTGCTTCAATTTTTACAAAAGAGCGTGTAAATTGTGTTGCTGATAAGGTTTTGGCATAAACATACAAAAGTTTAAATAGTTCAGCTATTTAGTGTTGTTAAGTTTTGCTGATTTAATTGTCAAGTCTTACGAATTTTAGGTTGAAACTTATTTTTGAGGACTGTGGCTATTAAATACTACATGTTACATAAATCAAAATCTTTGCGCAATAATAAAATCGTTCTTTCCAACCAAAAATACTACGCATTTGATTCATAGAAGTATCATATGTTAAAAGTCTTTTCAAGACCTTGTCTCGTCTTAGTTCTTTAGCTGCAACATTTGCTTCGCATATCATAAGTCTAAAAGAAATACTAAATGTTATTATAAAACAGTAAAGCATAATAAAGCATTTACTGTATGTGTGTGTGTGTGACTAAGGAGTTTTTGTTTTTATTACTTTTTAATGTAAAACTTTTTACATTTCCGTCATATTTTCCTTTTCTTAGCGTGTTGCAGATACATTTACTAACACATATTATGCACTATGAGCATGAAGATATAGCGTGGAGTTAATGTTTGGCGCCGACAAAACCAAAAGCATACTTTAGCTAACAATAAACTCAACTTTATGCACTATGAAAATCCCCCAAGAGGCGTCAAGCGGCCACCGACGTCTTGTATGCACAAATTAAAATGCAATGCAAATGGTGCATTTACGTTTTGTGTATGTGTGTGGTTGTAAACGGGTATCTATGAAGTTTTTATATCTAATGGAATTTCCGTTTTCCGCTAGACGCAAAGTCACATATGTACATATGTACATATATGTATGTATGCCCGCATAAAGTTTTTGCGTAAGTTGCTTTTAGGTGTCTACTTTTTGTACGCATGAAGGAATCTTTTTCATCCTCAAGCACTTCCGGTTGCAAGTTCCGCTTAGTTTATGTGCTAAACACAAATACAAATTTTCGTGGTTAGTTGCTCTACAGCAAATGTTTATTCGATTTCTTATTGCACTCATTTACAAATTTTTGCTAGAAATGCATTAATTTTGTTTGAGTCTTTGTGTTTCTTCTTCATTATTACCATCAAATATTGAAAGAGAAAAAAAAATATAGAATATGTTTTCAAATATTATTGATCACTTGATTTGTGTGCTCATCTGTTCAACGGTTATAATTCAATTATAAAATTCAAATGCTTAGTTACCAATTTTTATGTTTAAATTTTCTGTTTGGTCCACGATATTAGATTTTATTCACGTTATTGAAATTGTTCACGTTATTCGATTTTTTTAATGTTCCTGGATTTTAAATTTATTTTCTTGCTTAATCGACACAAACCAACTCTTTGCACCTTAGTTTAATTTGTATTACAGATTAAAAGAAATTCTTAATTAAAACACTCTTGTATACCATGTTGTTGTATTCCTCAATTTATGTTAGCAAACAATTTTCTAGCAAATGAAGAAAAAAAATAATCACATCAAATAACTATAATTTAGCGGCATTTGCTATCTGCCATCGCTTTCAGTTGATTAATTTATTGAATTGCGCTGTAGACAACGAACTAAAAAAACACCAAATGCAGTACAAAGTATGGACAACAACACCTGCTTTAGAACAAAAGGTTACGCAAAAAACAAAAAAGAAAGTCCATTGTAAGTCCAACAGCTGCTTTCGCTCGTTTTGCGTGAGAAGAGGATGACTTCCGCTTTTGTTGAGATGCTTAAATGTGATAAACTAATAAAGACACGACAGTATGCGCAAATGCGCGTGTGCGGATGGTAGAAGATGGTCTTAAGGTGTCGCGGCATGTCTTTGACAGTCCGACCTACTGTCTTTCGCACGGTCCGTTCATTCGTCTGTTTTTACAATACAAACAGCGTCGATGAAAACATAAAAATTCAAATTGAAAATGAAAATGTTGTTGAGATTCAACGTCGTTGATAGCTGAGCTACTAAAGAGACCATAATAGACTGAGCCGGCTCGACCAACCGACCGTCCGACCATTCGACCGACAGACCCTTATCACGCAATTGCTGATGCCTCACTCACACAGTGTCCTTGCTTCCTGTTGCACGACAATGTCGCAAAAGCAAAGACAAAAAAGAAGCGCAAAAAAAATAATAACGATGGAAGAAGACTTGCACAAATGAATACACTGCCGTGATAAATTCCGTTCATCGATTGCTTTCAATATGTCGCAGGGCACAGGCAGAGGCACAGGCACAGTTCTTGCGCAAAAGCTTTTAAAAACTCGCATAAATAACTGCAAATGAATAAACTTGTCTTACTTATAGTTGTTTTTTCTGTCTTTGCTTTATTTTTGTGCTTTGCGAATATGTTTGTTTCATGCTTTGTAGAACTTTTAAATATATATATATTTTTTAGCATTTTCTCGCCTTTGCGCTCGCGGCTTTTTATTCATCTTCGTCTTACTTGACTTCGCCTTAATGCGCATGGATTTATATTACATTTTTTTTTATTTGCTACGGCGTTTCTACGTTGCAGGCTGTTTTATTATTATTATTATATTTTTCTTTTGCTCTTTTCACTTAATAATTTTAAGGCGTTGCAGCTTTAGTTTATCGCCTGCAGTTAGTAAATATTTAAATAAAACACTGAGCGAAAAAAAGGGGTAGGTTAAGGCTTAAGTAGCGCCGTAAGCCAGCAAAGACCTTTTGCATTAAATCATAAGCCGTTTGGCTTGACTTGCCTTGGCTTGTCTTCCGTAGAGCTGTCAATAATATTTTTGTTTTGATTTTNGCCTTGGCTTGTCTTCCGTAGAGCTGTCAATAATATTTTTGTTTTATTTTTTTTTTTTCGTTGCGTGCGCTTTTCTCAAGTCTGTTCATCGCTGTTAAGCTGCAAGCTTTACTCGCCTTTTGCAGCTCGTCAAAATTTGCCTTGCGTTCAGTTAAGTTAAGTGCAGCACAGTTGTTTTCAATAATTGAGTGTTTGTTTAGGTGAGGTTTTTGGTAAAGCGGCTTTTGGTTTACTTCATTTTGATGTTTAGCATTACGATTTCCTTAACTGAGCGTATACGTAATATTGTTTATGTGTGTTGGTATAGTAGTGCACTTGTTGAAATTAATAATAAAAGAAAACAATGATTTATTTTATTTGATTTAAAAAAAAAAATTCAAGTTACTTATAATATAAATACATGCATCTCCTATTAATTAAGGAAACAAATAGTTGGAAGGAGTGTTCTAAATAACAACAAATTAAATATAAAATAAACTCATAAGTAATTTATGAAAAGTTATAGTATAAAATTAATTACTATTAAATAAGTTCATTGCTTGCTAGTCAATTCTGAGTCTTTTGAGCGAGTCTTATAAGGTATCAACTCGCATTAGAAGATGCTGTAGGACTTAATCTCATTCTTATGTATTAACAAGCATGTGCATTCTCTAAGGGCTCAGTTGCATTTTACGCGCACATCTCTTACACGGTTTATGCACTGAGCAGCCATGCTGGAACTTATCGGCTAACGTGAATTTCGGCTTGGCTTTTTTATGATAATGCTGACTATACATGCACAGGCAGCATAATATAGACAAAATTATTGGACAGCTACAATAATAGAAAGATACAAAAATGCAAGTACGACACAAAAGACAACCCAAGACTGAAATTTTGCAGCAGGTATACACATGCACACACACACACGAACCTAAAGCAGATTTGGCCAACTTGTGTGTGTGTGTGTGTGTCTGCATGTGCAATAAAAAACTAACCAAGTTATTGTTGTTTTTGTTGTCGTATAACAGCTAAGCAACAATTTTGAAATTATCTAAGTTGCTGCTGTTGCTGTCGCTGCTATAAGCCAAGGTTGTATATACTTATATATATATAAGTATATATAATTCTGTGTGTATGTGTGTGGCATGTCTGCTCATGTCTTCTAGTTGTACTAGTTTTTCTTTTCATACCTTTCTGTTGCTTTCTTAAGGTTTTCTTTATTTTTTTGGCTCTGCCGAAGTTTTCCTTTTATTTTGTTGAAATCGCTTAGTGTGTTTTCTCTCTCAAAGAAATTCCATTTGTTGCTACGTCAAGCCGACCTTAGTGAAGCAACTTAATTGGAAAATTCTAAAGTATTTTTATTTTCTACTATTTTTCTACTGCAAAACGCTTCATGGCAAAAAGCTTCATAATTGAAAATTGTTTTCATGCTTTTCCTTGCGTTTGTTTGACTTGGTTTAGCTTGGCTTATGTCAGAATTTTTGCTTTAGTTGCTTCTGCAAATAGTTTACAGGCAGAAAATGGTTTAAACAAAAATACTTCCAAAAAAAAAACACAAAAAGAAAAATAAATAAATAAATAAATAAATAATAAAAAATTAAGTGAGTAAAAGCGTTTGGCGTGAAGTAGTGTGTTGATCGGCATCGAGGCACACATACATAACTAGGCAGACATTTTCATCAAGTTTCAAGTATTCACTTGCCATGACTACCATAGTTGACTTGGGTTTTGAGGCTTTTACTCTTGGTTGCACTTGAAAGAAAAGCGAAATTGAGTGAGTAATTTCTTTTCTCATTTACCTTTTTGTTTTTATTTTTCTTTACTTTTTCAGTTTGTTTTTTATTTCTTGTAGTTTCAAATTGTTTCGAGGTTGTTTGTTAGTTAACAGTATGTGGTGAATGTTTGTTTGCTTTGATATAAAAAGTTAAATCATTTTCGACATTACGCATACGTCTAGTAATAGTTTTCTGAGGCTTTAATAATTTTTTATTTTCACATTTTTGTTGAAAAGTTGATGTTGGATTTAATTTTTTTATGACATTTAATTTAGTTTGATTTTTCTTGTCTTTAATGTTTTGTAATATAACTTTTGTCTTCTTTCTTTTCCTTCTACGCCCAAGTAATGTTTGGTTTTGCTTAGCTTCCGAAGAGAACTTTGCTATCGTCCGTTGTCCAGAATTCTTTTTTTGGGCTTACGCCCTTTATAACAATCTCAAATAATATTTGCGCTAACGTGTATGCATGAACTCCCATGTTGGTATGAAACTTTTCCACTACTTCAAAATTAACTTCAGAGTATAAGTACTTTAAAAAGCCAACAACTTTATGCAACTGAAGCTTGTGCATAAGAGATATAGACTGAGTAAGCATATAGCACTGGTCTTTCTCGTCCAGTGTGCATGAATGCCCGAACTCATTTAATTTGCTTTGCTTAACATTTCATTAAGAAGAAGCGTAAAGTTAAGAAAATAACAAAATAAAGAAAAATTGCCTACGAGTCAACAACAACTGGGTCAGACTTAAGCACATATACACACATATATTCTTACATATAGTAAAGGCAAAGTTGGCTAAAGGAAAATACACTTAACAACTACAAAAGCGCAGCTGCGCCAATTTTCGCTTTTTATTATATATTTATAAAAAATTTTGCTTTAATACAAAAACTCTGTATGAAGAATGAGCAGAAGCGAGGGGGGTGTGAGTGTGTGAGCGACACAGGGTAAGAGAAGATTTAAGGAAATAAGAAAGAAAAATGAAAGGAACGGAATGGAATGGAAAAGTGCGAGCAGTAAGCAAAAGCAAAGTTTCAGCTGTTTTAATGCCCAAAAGTATATAATAAAATATTTATTATAACGGCAATCACATGTGAAATCCCTTTAAAAATGGTCATGTTATATATGTATATGTGTGCAAGTTAAAGAAAGTTGGGAAATACACACAACTATGTATATATGAAAGCATAATGAATACTTAAGCACATGAAAGTACAACTTCCGTTTCCTTTTGCACACACTTGACGACTTCTTTCATTCTTTGCCTGTTGGCGCTCATTTTTAATTCTTTAATTCGTTGATTCGTGCATTCGTTCAACCACTCATTCATTCATTCATTTGTACAGTTCTTTTGGGCGTGTGACAAATGACCTTTTATTGAATTATAACACACAAGTAAAGCCCGTATTTCAGACGTTGTTGTTGCTGCCACTCTGTGTGTATATGTGTCTGTGTTTGTGAGTATTTTCATTTATTTTCGTGTAAGAAGTAAAAAATCCATAAAGGCTAAGGTTGAGCAATACAAGTTGACAGACAGCTTTGTCACAGCTGTCGTCCAATACTTTTTATAGGTTTTTTTTTTTTTAATTCGTGCCATTTTTACAGTTTTCTTCTGATTTTGCGAATTTTTCGTGTCGCGTTTTCGAAAAGCGTCAAATGAAAAATGAACGCAACAATTATCGTAATTGCCAACTGCAAAGCCGCAAGGTTGCCCCCATTTTTCATATGACAACCACTATCACTAACACATGCGCACATACAAAGGACATACATACATATATACTTACTCAAACGAATGCCAACAGTCACGTTTTGTTTGGTTGTCACTGAGTTAGCCTTCAAAATCAGTTGCTTGTCGCAATTTTGAGTTATTTTTTTTTTTAATTTTCTTGACAACTTATTTTTAAGTTAGCTAATTAAGTAAAGTAGCTTCTTATATAATTAATCACTTTGTTGTTATCATGCAGACGATTTTTGATGTTTTGGCGTCGAAATAAAATATATAAAATCGCAAAATACTCCAATACAATTTCAGAGCACATTTGTTATGTTAATTAAAAAAGATCTTACACTTTATAGACTTGGGCGAAGAAATTGAATCAAACTGCAAGAGTCAAAGATATGTTAATATAAAATTCATACAGCTTAAAGCATATTTGATTAGGAGAACACAAGCGACAAAGTTAAAAATGTCCTTTCATGTGTTCAAATGGCTACAGGACATTGTGTTGCCAACAAGCATGCCATCAAAGCTTTAAAAAAAAGTCAAGGCAAAACAAATCCAATTCGGATGGCATTGTCATGCTGACAAACTTCACTACACATACACACATTCTCCTTATCTTAACAATCTCAAGCAAACTGTATGAAAAAAAAAACCCATTGCAATTAACCAACCGTTCAATAACTTTTGAAGCCAAAGGCATTAAATTGCAATGATGTTCTTCACTTCGGTTGCTACCTTACTACCTTTCACCTTCGTCCGTCGTTACTGAAACGCTTGCCATTTTTCATATGAGCACAACTTGTTGTTGTCGCTTGCATTTTTCAAGTTTTGCATTTCCCAAGTGCAGCAGCATATTTGACTTACTTCAACACCTAACAGTATACAACAGTATAACTTCAGTTTCATTGTCTGTGTGCTTTATCTCCATGCAATCACTCAGACAACAACAACTGTTGATGATGAACATGTTTGGTTTGTTGCCATTACTCGTGAGCCGGTCACGCTTTGAAAACGCAAGAAGAAACAAAAAATTGATTGCAACACGCAATAACATTACAACAGCTTTGAATACAAACACACACAGACACACACTCAAATAAACAGCAAAAGTGGCCGATATTTTCAGTATTGCATGCTTTTAGGCTGCGCTACTAAAGCATTGTCTGACTTGGCTTAGCTTTCCTTTTGCTTTGTTTTGCTTCAGTGCATGTCAATCATTTTGCAATTTGCAAAATGCACTTTAACCCATCAAAAAAGAAAAAAAAAAAAAGTTCCAACAAGAAAGTGTGTAACAATTTTCATGCCAGCACAACATGACGTATGATGAATGTCTGCTAGGCTGCTTGAACTGTCTGACTACGACATGTTTATGCAACTTTATTGTCTTGTCAGAGGCAACAGCAACAACAGCTTCGGTTTCTTTCGTTTTTTGGTTGCTTTGAAGCATATACACTTCATTTCACTATCACTTGACTTGACATTTCACGAGCAACAGAAGCTGGAGTAGCAGCAGGAGCAGGGCAGTATCAGGAGCGTTGACTGCAGGCATTCATTGCTACTAAGTCTAGACAGGATATGCGTGAGTTTTCTACAAATATCACTCTGTCGGTTCTAGTAGTATGCTCTTCTTCTTCAACTCTCCCTCTCTCTACCTCTCTTAATGTATTTGTTGCCTCTTAGCATTGCGCCATTGCTTTGTTTGCCACACTAAGCTTGTTCAACCAGCCTATACGGCTGACTGTTTATCTTCACGCGCTCAAGTCTTATCGTTGGCCTTCCCCTCTCTCTTGGTGCTATTTTCCACACATTTCAACTTCCTCTTTAAACTATTTTCTGCCTACATTACAGCCTACTTCGACGCCTACTCATTTGCCTACTCAAAAAACTTGCCTACGGCCTACTAATGCTCATGCTGTTCAACCTGTTCGCCTTCTTACTTTGTCAACTTGCCTGCTGCTGTTGATGCTGCTTCATATTATGTACAGCTACTGCACTATGGCCAACACAATGCTGCATTGACAACAAAACGAAGTTTGCTGTTGTTACTGCTGATGTTGATGCTGCCACTACTACTGCTGGCTGGTTGGCTGACAGCATGTGTTCTTGTTTAAACAAAGGCATATTGTCCTGGCGCCTGTATGAAGTGCCATGCCAGGCAATGCATTACAGGCGCCAACTCAGCGTTTCTGTGTCTAGTGGCGCAGCTCTAATCAAATCCTGTCACCTGAATCACTCAAGTGTACTTTTTGTCGCATGTCACTTGTCTGACGCTTCTGTACAATGTGTGTGTGTGTGTGTCTGTGTGGTTGCACATGTGGGCGTTGTTAACAATGCAAATTATTGTTGGTTAAATGAGTTAATGTTGTTGAATCTTGGAATGGCATAACCAACATGACAGTCACATACAAATTTAAATGCAATACACAAGTTTATTTATTGGTTTGCATAAGTCTTTCGGGTTTTCGATTTTAAAGTTNTGACAGTCACATACAAATTTAAATGCAATACAGAAGTTTATTTATTGGTTTGCATAAGTTTTTCGGGTTTTGCGATTTTAAAGTGNAATGCAATACACAAGTTTATTTATTGGTTTGCATAAGTCTTTCGGGTTTTCGATTTTAAAGTTCTTTGCATAGAAAGTATCTGCAACGTATTTGAGTTAATGAGAGCGTGTATTGACTTTGATCTATTATGTATATGTATTTGTATGAGTCGATAAGAACACGCATCTAATGAACATAATAAGTTCAACAGTTGCCATTAATGAAAGCAGTATAGCATAATACTTATATTGCAAATAAAAAGGGTAACTGCTTTATGTTTGTGTATTGAAAAGATTCTTTGCCTATATGTGGGATTGAACGTCATTAGCATTTATGTACTCTTAAAATTGTAATAAAATTAACAACAATTCTATGAGTGCTTTTTAAATGAACTCAACCTAACGACTTTGCAAATTAAAATAATGAAATAAATAAATATATATACATATAATTCAATTGCGTTTTATATGTAACACGATTTAATGTTATTCAAAGAACTCATTCAATTATTTCAACTAAATTCAAAGCCATAAATCACATCAAAGCACTTCAGAACTAATCATAACAGCAAAATAATACTTGAAAATCTACACCTATGGCTATAATTACAGATACATGCCACAAAGATGCATGCCACAATTAGCTTTATTCATATAGATACTTTATGCGGTTGTATGTACTGTACACTCACACACAAACACGTAGTCGTATAGCACATGTATGTATATAAGGACATTTTGAGCTACTCGGCAAATATGTTAGCTTGTTTCGAGTTTAGACGAGTTTTTTCAAGTGAGTCGCGCTGACAGTTAGACAGCAACAACTCATCAACGTCAAGTGCAGCTAAACTACAATAACAATAACATGAAAAACATGAACTACCCATGGTGTTATAATGCCAACAACAAAAGCTAACGTAGGTGTTACTGATTGTTGGTGAATGTGTGAAATTCGCGTCACTCGCATGATTGCAACACTCACAAAAACGTGAAGAAAAATGAAAAAAAAGCGTTGAACTTGCAAAAAGTACAAAGTGTTGGTGGTGTGCATGTATTTTTATTTTTATTTTTTTTTTTAAGTCGACTTTTAGGCAGGTTGCTGAATACGAAATTAAGCGTTATATTGCAAAAAGTGGAAAAGAAAAGAACAAAAAATTTTGGCTTAAAGTTGTTGGCAACGGTTGAGCGGCTATTTTTTTTTAGCTCTACTCTTCGGTTTGCTAAGTTGTTTGCATGATTTTACTGTGCTTGCTGTTGCCTACTCTTAGGCGCAATTGTGCCAACAGGCATTGGCTAAAGGCACAAATGGTTTTATATTTATTTATTTATTTTTTTCGTTAGTTTATTTTTTTTTCTTGCTTTGTTCTTCGCTATCATTTGCTACATTCTTATTGTCATGTTGTTGACAGTTCACAGTTGCAACTTAGCTGTTTGCCTCAGTTTTGCTTTTTTTTTTGGATATTCCATTTTTTTTTTTTGTGTAATGTTGGCAACTTGTGTTAACTTTTTTTTTTCGGTTCCTTTGTCTTCTAGTGTCGCTGTCGTTAAGTTTTATTTAATTCTGACTGCCTGCTAACAAATTGCTCAGCGTCAAGTTGTCGTGTAATTACGACACATGACGGCGTCAGTCGGTGGCGTATACGTCGTCGTCGTCGTCGCGTATGTGGCAGCAACATGTTCTTATTAGATTGCTGGCAGTGTTGCATAACGCTTTGGGATTTCACTTGCTTTCTTTAATACTCTTTTTTTGCGCTATTTCTTTGTTCTTTCGCATTTACATTGTTTTTTCGCTTGCACATGTGGCACGGAGCATTTTTTGTGTCTTTTTTTTTGTTGGTTGTTTTATTTCATTTTTGTTTGCCACTTGCCACAATTGTTGCTTGACATTTGTGCGCAATATTGCCACAAAATTAATGTTATAATAATAGTTGCCTTTTACTTTTCTAATGACTTTTGTCTACAACTTGTATCTGTGCATGTGTGGGTGTGTGTGTGCGCTAATTATGCCTGATTTGTGTGCTCGTATTTTCTTTTCTGTCTTTAATTTTTTTTTCATTTTGGTTTTTCTTGCTTGCAAAACTTTTTTTGTGCCTTTTGTTTTATTACTTGGCTGCGTCTCAAGTTGCACACTTGGGATTTGTTGCCAAGTTAGTAGAAACAAGAGAAAATACGTATATAAATTTTTGTCTTTCATGTTTTTTTTTGTTTTTTATTTTTCGTTGCAAATTGTCTGTCCATGTCGCTTGTGTGTGTGTGTGTTTATAAATGATGTTTGCGCGCCTTAAATGGCATTTTGGGCGTCTTTTCAGGTGTGCTGCAAATTGCGCTGTTGTGCCTGCATATTAAACGAGTTGTCATCCTGTATTCGAAATCTGATTTTTGATAAGTCTAGGCAAATAACAATGTTGAATGTAATTTCATTTATGCAAGTATTAAAACGTTTCTAACTAATAACAAATTAATGGCACTCGCGAGATTTCTATTCTGGCAAATTATATGAAATGATATTTTAATATCAAATTATTTTAATAATTATCGAAATAACAGAGGTACACATTATTTAATGTTGAGATAAAAGTCTTAAGACGTTGTTGTATTTGTAACAAAGAAGATTTTGTTATATTTTTTATCATATTTGCATTAATTTTTTATTTAAAAAAAAGGGAAAAATCTATAGCATACTTTTAAGCAGCAGTTTACAATATATTTGTGTCTGCTGACTTTTACTTTATATTTTTTCAGTCTTATGCTCCCTAGCAGCAAAATAACGCTTAAAGGTTAAACGATGGCAAAATTTAAAAAAATTGCAATTATTGTGACCTTTAAAGTAACAATGACTGCAAGAGTAATTAACTTGGTCAAGATTGACGTTATTGTCAAGCTGTGCTTTGAATTTCTCTTGTTTGTCATGGGCACATTCTTAACAACAACTTACTATCGAATTAAATTATAACTTTGTATAAAAAAAACACTCACAAACTCAACCTTAACTCAACATAATTACAGCATTGGCTGAACATTAAAGAACTATTAAAAAGTACAGTGCAAAAAAAAAAGTAGGAAAAGTTAACAAAAACAACAACGAAAAATTACAAAATGAAAAATTAATGAAAAGTTGTCGACGCATACCGCAAAAACTTAAAGTGCTTTTTCATAACCGCAGCGGAAAAGCGCGCGCCAATGACCGTTTTTTGTTTAATGGCTTTACGAAAAATAAACAAAAACAAAAAAAAAAAAGGCAAGTAAATGTCAAATTACAATAACAAAAATAACAACAATAACAAGAAAATATATTCACTCAGCCATAACTAACATGGCCACAAAACTAAAAGTGTCAAAGGACCAAAAATGAGGACTACTGATGAACATTTCTGACTAACATAAACGCGTTACAACCGCCAATGACGACGACGACGTTGTTGTTGTTGCTGTTTGTTAAAGCTTGTGCAAACTGTCAGAAACGTTTTTACACTTCATTGTCAAGCGGGTTGGTGGCGCTGAGTTCGTTGCTGGCACGGTCAGCGGCATGAGTGGATGGGCGTGGAGTGGAGTTGAGTGTAAGTGGCAACGTTGAAGCGCGAAAAGCATAATTAAAATTTTCCAACAACCACGAAAGTCCCAAAAGCGAAGCACCTAAAATTCACGCACACACACGCACACACACACACACACGCACTTATACACAAAAACAGCAAGTATATGCGCACAAAGTGCTCAACCCGTACCAACAATAAAGTACTATGTGTGTGGGTGAATGAATGAGTGAATGCTTGAATGATGTCCTGCCTGCTTGGTTGCCTGCCTGCCTGCTTGCCTGCTTGAGTGAATGCTTTACTTCACGCCAAGCCACTCTCCATGTCATTCATTACGTTTCACTTCAGCACAATAGCTTCAAGTTTGCCAGGGCATTTGGCTGAAAATTCATGTACGCTCATCACCGCCACATAATTAGAGTTTGGCGACTCCAGTGCGATGCGCAGCGTCATTGTGACCGTGTGCTGAACAATTTTAAAATTGGCGCATAAAATGTCAATTTCATGTCATTGGATCAACTGAAATGTGCCCGGTAGTTGCCTACCCACAGTTGCCATTGCCATCAACGCCATATTACACTAACAATATACTTATACAAGTGGCGGACAGCTCAAGTATGAGCACATTGCCGTTGCTTTTGCCTGATGTCGGTTGGGGTTTTGCTTTAAATCGTGTATTCGCAATTGCAAAATATTTTTGTATACGCTTAGGAGAGCATGGGTTAATTTTAGCATCGGGTTACGCTATACCTTTTCATAGCCATTCACTATCGTCATAGTCATGCCCACACTGACACCAGTCAGCAGCCAACAGCCAACAGCCACCAACCACTTCCGCTGTCAGGTCGGCAACTTCATTTTGTCAATTTTACTGTCGCGATTACTGTTGACATTGATGTTGTTTCCGCGTTGACTGACTGGCTGACTGATGGACGGACGGACAGTTTGGCTGCCTCTATGGGTGTGGGTGTAGGTTTATGAGCGTAAGTGTGTGTGTGTGCGTGCATATATTTGTATAAGCTTCTGTACTCCCCAAGGGCGTGACCTGTGGTTGCCTTGGTGAGAGCAACGTAAATACGTGTTTATGTTGTACTTGGGAATTTCGCGTCGGCAGATTAGTTTACTTAAATTGATGGAATTTAACACTAATAACATCGCCATTGCCATCGCCATCGCAATGTTGCTATTGCCGCCTGACGAACACCATTAAATTTACTCTTTGGCCGTGGTTCGACGCCGTCGTCGTCGTCAACGTTGTCCAAATCCTGTTCATCCTTAACTACACCCACAATGCCAAAACTGACTAACAACTTTGCCATTTCTGCTTTTGTTGTTATTGTGTGCCAGTTGTTTGTGCGTGGTGCTTCTGCTGCTGTTATTGTTGCATACCTTTAGGCGTTAAATGTTCAAGTCCTTTGTGATTTACAAAAGCAAACAGCTTCAGGCCCCTTTTTCATTTTGTTGTTAAATCCGTTGTGAAATGAAGCAACGCGCACAGATTTTATGCTTGCATTTAAAGTAGTGTTAAAAGTGTTTGGCGTGTCAGCAGTAAATGAGTTAGTGACCCACACACGGCAGCGGAGCAGAGTGCAAGAAACGATAGTGATAAAAAAAATTTTCAAAGTGAATGGTCAAAATTGGCAAACATGAAATTAATATTTTTAAAATAATAATTGACTTTAAGAGATTCTTTTGCAACAGTTTGACCACAAATTGTTTCAAAAATAAATGAATGAATGAATGAATAAAATAATATTACTTTAAATCAATCTCCCAAACATTTCTTTGATTTTCGTTGCAATTCCTATTTCTGTTATTAGTCTTGTTATCTGATGGATTTTTCGTCATTAAATAACATCATTGACGTAAATTGCCACATTAACTTTTTTGTTGTATTTTATATTATTTCCCCCGCGTTTACATAACCACACAGCAGCAATATTTTTACATTTTCGTTAATGTCAAGTTCTATCCTATGTTAGAAGTTGAACAAAGTTGTACATACGCCTACATATGTACATAAATATTTTGCTACATGTTCATAAATTTGCACCCACGCACTTTTTGCGCATTTGCGTAGGCGAACTCATGAATGAAATGCTCACAACTCAAGGGCAATACAGGTTAACCCTTAATGCATGTTGAAATTTTATGCTTTGTATACAAGATCATAAAATAAAACTGTGTAGTAAAATGTCACACATGGGGAATGTAATCAAATACATAAGGTTTACTACTAAATGACTATTTGCATTTGTATTATTTTATAGATTTGCCCATTTATTTGGGTGACTTTGCTGATAGTAAAATGGACACAAACCAATGATTCATTGAACTGAGATAAGACTATAAGGTTATAAAATTTAAATGACCTATAATTAGAACTGGAGACAAGCGCATGACCATTTGTGATAATCATCACAGTAAATGAAGATCGTCGTGAATACTTATGGTTTTTTTTTGTTTTACAAACAGATTACAAATAAACATAAAAACAGATTAAATTAATACATCTTGTACTTTAACACATGACCACTATTTGAAAAATTCTTCTAAAAAAGTAACGAAAATATGTATTAATTTAATTTTAGGAAAATTCTTAAATGTACTTTGGTTCTTTAAATAATTTTTCGTTTTCTTTCCATGCTTTATGTCTTCCACGCACAACTTGTCATTTTTTATAGGAAGTTTTACAGACAAACTTTCAATGCTATGTTTGCGTAGGAGGTAACTTCATATCGTTTCTCACCTATGCCCAGCTCATCTGAACTTAGCTCAGCTCAGCGTTGCTCAGTTCAGCTCATTTTACCTCAAGCCAAGCGGCTCTTTTATTTGCAAAAACAAACTATATGTTCATTATAAGTTTTTGCTGTTGCTACTTTTCATCTTTTCTTATACTCTTCGCTACATGTTTTTTTTTTTAACATTTTTTTTGTGGGTTTTTGCACTCGTAACAATTTCCATCTAACAATTTTTTCACGTCTTGGCACTTGGAACTTTTCATTTTTGTCAAGTAAAACGCCCGCGTTGAGGGTGTGCGAAGGTTAGCGCTGAGTGAGTGAGTGGCAGGGTGTCGAGTAGTTTGACACCCGGTGTCAAATGATGTGTCAAAATGTGTGTAAAATTCACCTTTTGGTTAACTTTTTCTCTTTGTGTATGTGTGTCTGTGTGTAGGCAAGTGTAGCTGTGGGATTAATGACGCTAGCAGCGACAGCAAGACACTCAGACCAGGCCATCAGACAATTTGCTTGATCCTCTTTGCTGTCGCTCACTTCTAACGATTCTTGTCGCTCGACTCATCTTATTTTTGTACATGTCATGTTTGGGCCATAAATGTTGTTAGCTTTTTTTCTTTTTTTGCTTTTGTTTTCAACTTTGTTCAATGTTATCGTCATTATATTGGCACAGGCAGTTAAAACAACAACAACAACAAAAAATAAGGCAGCCTACTTATGATTGAGATTTACTTGTTGTTATCATTTAGTTTTGTCTTTCATTACAGCGTTTAATATCCGCAAACATTTATCAGCGTCTTGTTTACTGTCATCTAATAAATTGTGTTAAGGTAAAATATATTATTATTTTCCTTTTCTTTTTTTTCTGTTATTTTTCTAAAATAAACATTTAGCAGGTAAAACGCATTTTCATGTTTCTATTTTTTTTTTTGTAGTGAGTGTGAAAATGTNAAAACGCATTTTCATGTTTCTATTTTTTTTTTGTAGTGAGTGTGAAAATGCGAAAACGTGTGTGTTATAAACACTTCTAGTTATTTTTTTCTGTCGTGGGCGTCGTCAATTTTTCACATTGAGTTTAGTAAAAAGCTTGACTTGCATATAAATGACATGGCATTTGATGTTGTCGTTGTTGGCTGGCACAAGTTGCCAAGCCACCGGGTTTACTTTACTCCTCTGTCAGTTAACTTCATAAGCAACACACAAACAACAACAACAAAAACACAACTTTACGAAGGTGTCAACTCTTTAAGTGCGCATATATAGAAATATCTACGTACAAATATACATGTTGTTCCTTTTTTTTGCAGCACTTTATATTTGGCACGTTGCGCATAGCTTAAAAATAATTTCCTTTAGAGCAGAGCGCCGCCAAAAGTTATGGCAAATGACGTCGTTTGGCGGGCGGTAAGTTAGTTGACTGAGTGAAAAGTTTGCAATCGGCTTGGTTGTTTACAAAAATATGCTATAAGTCTTGATGGCTTTATGAAATTAATTTCAAGTAAATCTTGAGTAAAGCAAGCAGAAAAATATATAAAAATAGCTCAATGATTCGATCAGTATTAGAAATCAAACGAAGCTTTATCACTTGTGTTTAGCAGTTTATATCCGTGCTTATAAGCATAAAACTCTACACTTGATGCCCTACACTGCGTGCGTAAAGCATAAGCGCATTGAAAAATAAAAATAAATAAAATGTGACTCCCACTTTATGTGCGACATGAAAAATATTTCAACGACGTGCTGCCATTTAAAAAGAAAAAAAATATATACATATATATGTATATAAAAAAAAAAAAANGTGCTGCCATTTAAAAAGAAAAAAAATATATATATATGTATATAAAAAAAAAAATAAAGNCATTTAAAAAGAAAAAAAATATATACATATATATGTATATAAAAAAAATAAAGGGCGCTCAAATGAAAATAACACGTACAAACACATATTTATAATAAACAGTATTTACTTAATTTGTGCATTTATAAACGAATTTTTCACACACTTACAGCACAGCACATCATCATGACTTCACGCCTTCTTCTTATTCATCACCTTCTCCACCTCTTGATGCTCTGCCCAGCGCCAGGCAACGCGGTCGTCACTAAATAGGTACGCATCGCTATTTATGCGAGTGGCATTAAATTTAATTTGTGCTCACATTACGCATACGCCGCGTGTGCCCAAATTCCTCAAATATACAACAGCACACATCGACATAAGATCCAAAACTTATCCAATCAGACTCAATCAAATTGACAGAAATTTCATTAAAGCGCTATGAATAAACGCTTTCAATCTAATTTCCTTTGATAGTCAAGCGCGCGTTGCGTTTTTTTTTTGTTTATTTTCTTTGCAAGAGTTTTTTTGGTTTGACTGTTTCTGACTGCCTGATTGAGTGTAGATGATTTTCGTATTTGTGGTTTGTAAATATTTGCATGTGTGTGTGTCTATGTACTTTCAAATTCGAAGTCTGTGTCGCATCCTCTTGCAAGTCGTCGCATCAAAGCGCGATTTTTGTTTACCGCCTGCATTTGTCATCAATCAAAGTTAAACCGCACGATTTATTTTTATTTGTTTCACATATTATTATAATTATTATTTTTTATTATTTTATTTCGTTGTAAGCGTTTGATGTGGATCAGCCGTAAAATATGCTCGAAAATTCACTTAATGGCGTGAATTTAAAAACAAAAAATTGATGCTTTTTTGGTTAAAATTTACATTACAGGATTCTGTTTGTGGTTTTGGTAACGCCGGTGAAATTTTCAGCCTCTTGATAAGATTAAAGTTTGCTTGAAACCATGCTTAGTTGATATTTTTTAATGAAAGTATTTAAGTATAAGAAACTTTGATGAGGAACTTTTATAAAAATTGTTGTTAGCTATTTGATGCCTGAGTGCGTTGCAATGAAACAAGTTTCTTGGAAAAGATTCATTGATGTTATGCTCTGTTGCGTGAATTACACATGTGAACAGTTTTTTGGTAAAGTTATTTAATGTAAAATTTCTCGGATGAATTTCTTTTGTTTCATTAATGAGCAACATTGAAAACATTGGACATTACTTAATAACTTCTGCCTCATTCGCTACTTTCTCATTGACTGAACACTGTCAAATTGCATATAAACATGTACGTTAAGCTGATTTCGCCAAGGGGTGAAATAAAATACATAAATAATAAACAACAAACAATAAATGTGCTTGTAATTCAAAAGTCACTTTTATCTCTCTTTGTACAATAAAATGCTGTGATTTCTTTATTTTGCAATACTTTTTGTTTTTTTTTCTTCTTGTACAACAAGCCCATTGGCTTTCTGCTGCTTGGCGTGCTCTGCACTTTTGCGATATCAAAATTTATTGAGGGCTGTCATGAAGCTGTCAAAGTTGATACAAAAAACATTTGATTTTTGACTTTATGCTGCCTCTGTCTTGCTGCCTGACAGCTTGCCTGCTGACAGGACTACGCCCAATGGGCTTTGCAATATGTGTGCAAGCATATGTGTGTGTGGGTGTGCTTGTATTTCCTTACTCGATAGAGTTAAGACATTGTCGACAACAACGCATTGGCTTTCAACAACCCATTTAATCCACAAAAAAAAAAAGAATAAAATAAAATAAAATAAAAGTTAAGCGAAAGTCAAATAAATAAAAAAAGAGGCGTTGAAATTTTCACGCGCCCCAAAGGGAAATGCGCAGCAGTATTGATAAATTAATGATTTCCAAGAAGCGAGCATAAAAGACGCGCATAAAAAGCGTAAGGAGCAACGCCAGAAATTTGCTTGGCATGAGTTGGTAGTAAAATCAATTTAAAATACCGGCAACTGCTTTACATGTTGCCTACCTTAAGGCGCAGCAGACCCACGTACACACATATGTATGTATTTCCGTTTACTTTTATATGACGTTTCTAATGAATATTAATAGATTTTGTGCGCGTAAAACGCAACGACTGATAAGCTGAAGCTGAAAGGGCGGGAATTCCTTGTCTATTATCATACATACATACATATATCACACTCAGTCGGTGTGTGTCATGAGTTGTGCATGTTGTAAAAACATTTAAGACTATTAACAAAACAAATATAGTTTGAACATGAAAGGATGCAAAGGAAACTAACAGGATGTGTGTGCTTGAAGTAATGTGAAGTGCTGCAAGAACGAAAGATATTTCAATGCTGTTGGAATTTCGTATCGAACATAAGGATTAATGTCATTTATCACGGCTCTCATTTGTGGGGGAGAATTTCGTTTGTAACATTGCGGGCGCATTCAAAATGTGAAGGAGCGAAAGTCGAGCAAAAATACGCCGGGCACATTTAACGCATGCATGATGACTCTTGATAAGATTAAGCCGTGTGTATGTGTGTGTGTGCTTGCATTTTGGGAAAAAAAAGTTACGACTATCTGCGAAACATGTGCCACATTAGCTTAGCGCTTTGAGCTTCTTTCTGCCTCTCGATGGTGGCTTTTCTGTGGCGATTGGTTTGGGTTTTGCGACTTATTTTTTTGCTCTGTTCAAAATACGTGCGTAATACTTCAAAAGGATAATGACAAATAATCAAGGATAATCGATTTTGATTGATCTTTAATGGTAAATTTGTTACTTTGCTCTTTTTTTTGTTTCTTTCTTGTGCTTGATCCGTCGTGTGGCGGTTTTTCGTGTGGGGATTTCATGTATGCTTTTGTCATATGTGTCGGCTTGCGTACACAGAACAAAATTTGGTCGTATTTGTGCACAAAGACAGCACAGTTTTTTTAAACGATGCTGTGGAAATTATGTGTGTTAATGTGGTGAAAAAATATTAAAAACAATACAAATATCGCTTACATTAACTAGTTGAAAACCGATCTATAACCGGTTCATAACCGATTCGCAACTTTGATTGCTTATGTATGTCGGAATCCTCGTTGAAATTTTTTTCGTTCAATTTTGTGATTTTTGTATATAACCGTTTCAGAAAGTGCTTTTGTCATTGTGAGATTTCACTTTCCATGACGATTTTGTTCCGTGCAGCTAAAAGTCTTTGAAGAAATATCAACACAAAATTGTCAAAAAATTGCCNTGACGATTTTGTTCCGTGCAGCTAAAAGTCTTAGAAGAAATATCAACACAAAGTTGTCAAAAAATTGCTNTTGTTCCGTGCAGCTAAAAGTCTTTGAAGAAATATCAACACAAAATTGTCAAAAAATTGCCATACACAGTTGACATTTGATTGGAGTCAAGTAAGAGACAAAATAAAAAACGACGCACACACAGAATCAAAAATAAAAACTCAAATCAAATCAAATTAAATTCAATTTACCATAAAAATGTTAAATCCTTAGAGTATGAGAATTCGCATGAGGCGCTTGTGGTGTGTGAATGTATAAAACGAGCTGATCAAATTGACTTTACGCATGCTTTATGGAAGTCTTTGGAGCTCTCTGCCCCAATCAACGAACTCATTGCCTCCAACATACATATTGTGGTCTCTTCATGCATGTTTTCACATTGTAAAAGCGAGTTGCTGACGATGCTGCTAAGGCTCTGTTAAATGCGCTTTAATATATCAAAGAGAGGCAACAAATAAATAAAAACGACCGACAGATAGACAGGCAGACGAACTAAATGCCTGCCTGCGAATGAATAAATAAAAATTCAAGGAAAAGCCAATTGAAGGAATCAAGAACTCGAAGCGAAATGAAGGACTCAAAAGAAATAAAGTAATTAAGCAGCTTATGATGACGAGCCACTCGCACATGCATACACATATGTATATATACATACATACACACACGCAACACACAAACATATACTTACGAACACACCCGAAGCGTTGCAGACACGTGTGCGATTGTGCATAATCCTTGCAAGAAACAAGTGACAGAAGTAGGCAGCAAACGGGTGATTGAAGTGTAGGACGTTGGAGAGCAAAAAAAAAAAAAAATTAACGAAAGATAAGAAAAGTGAAAAAGACACAAAGACCGAGTTGTGGACCGAGAAAAAGGCAGCAAATTAATTTACATGTGCGATTCATCAATCAGACAACGCATTGAGTAAAAGTCCTGGCAGACAGGACGTGAATGTGAGACAGCACGAGTGAAGCGCGAGTGCGGGATAGCCAGATAGTCGTTTATTCTAGCCAGTATAGGTCAGGCAATCATCAGACGTGAGCAAGAGTCATGAGGCATTCATTCGTTCGTTCGTTTGTTCGGCCAATGCAGCAGCAAAGAGAGAAGCCAAGTGAAACTCATGTTGATTGATGATAAATGTGCTTGTTATAAGTGCGCACAATTTTCCATACACTCGTATAAAACACGCCGCATATTAAATGCGCTACTTGCGCATAAAAACTACAAACATATATACAAAAAAAAAAAAAACGATATCTTTGTTAGTTTGTATGGCGAAATTTTGCTCTTTGACTTGTTTTGTTGCTTGTAATGTAATGGTGGCCTAAGCTGATGTTTGCTTTAACATTTAACGTCTACTCACACACAACAATTGAGCTTCTGTCGGCGCGTTGTTCTGATGGAAATCATTATAAATGACCATTTGACTTTTCGTGGGTGGTTTGTAATCAACGTTTGTGTCTCTCTTTTTTTCGCCCCTTTTCGATGCTTTGTTAGTGTGCGATAACATTTTGCTTAATAACTCAAATACAATGAAAAGCATAAATCAGTATTTGTGTAATTTCAATTCGTGTATTTCATGTGTGTAAATGTTTTTTGTTTTTGTGTGTGTTTGTCTGTCATATTTCATTTGCGCTTTCAAAGGTCAAGCCAAAAGTATCATGTCAAAAGTATACAAAGTTCGTACGGTTCGAGTTGATGTATGACCTTTTTTATTTAAGCTTGACTGTTGTTGCAGTAGCAAAAAAGAAGATGTTGTGCGCACATAAATCAATAAGTCGAACAGTTATTGAAACGGAGGTGATCAAAGATATTGTGGTACATAATTACATTGATTGAAATTGTTATTTTTGTTTTTTATTGAAAAGAAGTAAGTAAAATTTTTTTGTAGTTTTTGATCTATAAAGAAAATGTTGATAATTTTCAACAATAATCATTATCCAGACAAATTTCTATTAAATTTTACTTACCGATGCCATTCACACACTCAATTTTGATTTTTTATAACTAAAATATGCTCTGTCACTTTAAGATACTTATTCTCATCAACTCTGGTATAAATTTTATTTATGTATATTTTACAGCGGCTATTTTTTTCTTTATGCTTTTTGATTTCAAGGTTACGTTTTGAGTAGCGATTTAAGCAACGAAAAACGTTTTCTCAAGTCCTTAAACAGTCAACAATTATATGCAATCAAAAACTTTGGGGCAATAAACGCACACATGAGTGAAACAATTTTCTTCATATATATTCGACATTTTAGGTCTTGTTTCGCTTGAGATGACGAAGCTGAAGAAAACTTTTGCTGCCACAGACTATTCTCATACTCGTTCACCTTGTCGTGCAACATGTTTAATGCCGTTATGCACTTTTTGCACACAGTCGCAGCCACTGCCGCCGCCATCGTAAATGTGTATAATTACAAAAGATTTATGAGGGTTGCAAGCATGTTGATGGCGCTGTTAGCAGCATGTCTATGAAGCGCCGCCACCACATGCACAAAATGAATACAAATACACACACACACACACGCAATTGTGGCAAGTTGCCCTAACTAGCTGCAAGGCTTGCGTTCTAAAATTTAAACAACATTAATTTATGAAAAGCAACGTGGGTGGTTGAGACAAAGCCAAATGTTATACAAAAAATAGAAATAAAAAAAAAAATAAAAAATAAATAAACAAAAAATATAAAAAAAACCTAATGTTATACAAATGAAAACTTGCGGAAAATGAAAAACAAGAAAAAGTAAATAAAATATAATAATTGAAGAAAATACAAAATGGCGTACGGCAGTTGGAATGCGTGACATTTGCTTATATGTGGTCGTATTTATTTATTTAATTATTATTCACAGTAAATGCTCTGCAAATGAGTCTGCTGCCTGTGCATACATACATGTCTATGTTTTCATGACTTTTGTCTGTGCAAGTGACATTTGAACTCTCGCCTATGGCAAATAATCAACACCGCCACTTGGGCAAACACAGCACCGCACTGTATTCTGG
The DNA here is from genome assembly GCA_001014415.1 of Phortica variegata. Taxonomy (NCBI): domain Eukaryota; kingdom Metazoa; phylum Arthropoda; class Insecta; order Diptera; family Drosophilidae; genus Phortica; species Phortica variegata. Next base: position 11,359 of record JXPM01000843.1, on the reverse strand, counting down.
CGAGCGCCGTTTTTGTGCTTCATGCCACTCTAAGTTTATAAAAATGACGCGACAGAACGCTTAAAATGTCTGTGACCTTTAAATGAGAGTCGTTTATGCAACTAAAACAAAACAGAAAAAATAAATAATAATAATAATGGTGATGAAAGCACAAAAAAGAAATATGAAAATTGTCCAACGTACTCTGCTTGAATATTTTGCATACAAGCTGTGGCCATCATAGGTAAAATTTATAAATCTAATTTACGTTTTAGTGCTATGATATTTTTTTAAACTCAAAGTTCAGTTACCTTTCAAATGTTCAACGCTGCGTATACGTGATATTTAAAAAATACAGTGATTTTCATTGAAATATTATATTGAAATATTTTGTGATGGTCACTGAGACATATTAAAATGAAATGCTGAGAATTATTTTCAATTAATTAAAATGATAACAAGAACATGATGTCAACTTAATTTCTTTTCTTTCTCGTATGTAAACATTCCTACACTATCATGAGTCTTCTTTTTTCTTTTATATGAAATTTATGTTGTTTCCATTGTAATCACTTTTACAATCAATGTAAGAAAACAAACAAATTATTACAGAGCACAACAAATATTAAGTATACGCCCACAGCGAAAGACGCATAAATCAAAACCAAAGCAAAAACTTTTGTGCAAAACTACTAGAAAATTGGTAGTCGTCAAAAGCAGTAGCAAAAACACAACAACAAATGTGTGTGTGTACTTGTGTGAGAAACGTAACGTAACGCAACGAAAAACTATACAATTCAATGTTAAACAATAAACACGAGTCATGCGACAAGAAACATGATGAAGGCGCTGCCGGTGCCATACACGCCCGCATACAATTTCCAAGTTGTTCATGCTGTTTGTCATGTGCCAACACTTGTAAAACATCTCGCGTACATTTTCCCCTTTTTATTCGAAATGAGCGCGGTTCGGTGTGCGGTAGAGATGTACGAACGACGAACGACGAAAGCTGAGGACAACATCATGCGCTTTTTGTGACTAATTTGCGCATAATTAAATATAAATTGTATAAAAGTATCAGAGTTGGCTTTTTTTGTATTTTGTTACTTGTTAAGTTGGTAACACTTCACTTGCAGTTGTTGAATAAAGTGTTGACTGTAAAATGAAGCAAACAGTACAAGTTGAATAGGGGCATATGCGAGCAACAAAAGAAGGGCTTGTGAATGAAGTGAAAATTAAGTGAAGTTTTTTTTTTGTTATGCATGTTGGCGTTTACAACAAGAAATGGGCGTAAATGGTTAAACAAATTATGAAAATGATGACGCGTAAAAAGTAAATGAAAACTTTTGAAGCTTGATACATGTCGTAAAATAACAGTTTATAGTTTATGAGGACAGGAATAATTTTGTTACAGGGTGTATATTTAAAAGTAGTAGTAGGCAGTTGAACAAGAAGGTCAAGTTGGAAGGAATAATGTTTATTAAGTGTAAAAGAAGGTAAAAAAAACGCTGTGGAAAAATATGAGGTGATAAAATTTATTAAATTGTGAAATTACTTACACTAACTAAGAGAAAATTAGTAATATACAATTAAGTAACGAAAGAAAAGTAGCAAAATCAATAATAATAAGCAAGGTTTAAACAAAAAAAAAAAACATGAGTTCAAGTAATAAAGCATGCAGCATAACCGGAAGCGTCAAGTGACAGCGGCAGCATAAAAGTCTTGTCGAATCAAGGCTTTTGACAAAAAAAATTTAATAAAAAAACTCAACCAACCGGCGACAACTTGAAAATCTGCTGCTATCATAGCCAAAAAAAAAAGAAACAAAAAAAAAAAAAACAACGAAACAACTTCAACACAAATGTAATTATTTACGCTTGTGCCAGTCCGAAGGGAAGCGCGCGCCACTTGCCAGCCACGCCCCTTACTCAGCTAAGGCTTACATGCCGTTTACAGTGGCAGCCAAAAAAAAGTGTATACGCGTGAATGAGTACAAGTTGTATATACAAGTGTGAAAAAGATGAATTCATTTTGCAGCATTGTGCAACACAATTAAAATTATTTCCACAGTTGTTGTCATCGTCATTCTTGTCGTTGCTGTTGTTGCTGTTGTTATTGTTGACTTAATTGCTGAGAACTTGGACATGTTGTGGCTTAGCACAAGAAGCACAAGAAAGACTGTTGAAATTTATGTTTCTTTCGGTGCTGCTGCTTTGTTTTTTCTATCTTCTGCTTCTTGTTGTTTTGTTCTTCTTCTTCTTAAGTGCTATTGTTGTTGTTAGATTTTATTGTTGGTGCTTTGTTTGCGGTTGATGATGAGAAAAGTTTTGTACGTTTTGTCCGACAAGGAACATTCACTTGCAAGTCGATTGCATGACTTTTGATGTCATTTTTTATGTATGCTGCTTTTGGCCACTGCTGTGCATCATTGCCAGTGTGAATTATTATGTACGCTTGGCAAAAAAAAGAGGCACACACAAACAGGATATTCAAGTGGTTTGTCTCAGTGTGAGTGCGGCTTGATAAGAAACGGTCTGTGATGTGTGTATAACATGACATGGCATGGCGAATTTTTAATTTATTACAATGGGCGTGTAGTATTTTAATTATATATTATAGAGCTTGTGTGAATTTGTTTGACATATGTTGGGGCTTTTAAGATACATGAAGTGGTTTGAGTTGTCAACAAAGCAAAAATATAATTTTTTTTTTAATAAATTCAAATTTGATAATAACATTTTGTAAAATCAAGTTTTTCCNGGTTTGAGTTGTCAACAAAGCAAAAATATAATCTTTTTTTTAATAAATTTAAATTTAATAATAACATTTTGTAAAATCAAGATTNCAAAGCAAAAATATAATTTTTTTTTTAATAAATTCAAATTTGATAATAACATTTTGTAAAATCAAGTTTTTCCTGAAGTACCTAAATTTACTTTTCTTTCGATTTGACTTTTCCTCTATATTTTTATTTGTTTGTGTTAATTAAAGACATTTTTCACATTTTTCTTTCTTCAATGAGTTCTTTTCAGCTTTTTTTATTGAAAAATATAATTACAATCTATTTTCAAACAATTTACTTTTACATGGCCAATGCGACTTGGCTGGCCACGACAGATTGAAACTTTTTGCAACTGTCATTCAAGTTGTCGCCATTCGCACACCTCGCTACGCATAAACATTTGCGTGTTGTTGTAAGATTTTATTTTTATTTAATTTTTTTATTGTTTTGAATGTTTTTGTGTTTTCTAATTTTTATTTCTTAAGTTGACTTCCTTTGCACTTTTGTAAGAACTTTTGAAAAACAGGATTTAACAACGGAAAATTACATTAAGCGCCGGACGGACATGCGGCGGCAATGGCGACAATGTCGGCAATGTTGGCGGCATGTCAGTACGATGGCTTGGAACCACCTTATGAATAGCATGAAATACGTTAAGTTCTTGTGATGCAAACAAAAGAAAAATTGTGAGCGTTGAAAACGGGCTTAATAGCTGCGGGCAGGGCCGCAGAGCGAACTTGTTGTGCAACTGTTTTTTATACCCTGTACCTTATGGTACAAGGGTATATTAGTTTTGTGCGCATCGACAATGTATGTAACACCTCAATGGAGACATTTCCGACTATACAAAGTATATATATTCTTGATCAATATCGAAAGATAAGTCGTTTTAGCCATGTCCGTCCGTCTGTATGAACGCCTAGATCTCGGAAACTATAATAGATAGAACAAAAATTCCTTTGCAGGTCGATTGTGTTATTCATTACGCAGATCAAGTTTATTTTGTTTTTCCCCTTTTTGCAAATAACTGGAGCAACATCAGGTAGAGAGATTCAAAAGTCTTATTTTATGGAGATGGGAAGGAGTATAAGAAAGTTCTATCATAAAATGGGCGTGGCCACGCCCACATATAGCCAAAATAGAAAAACATTATATCTCCGGAACCAATTATTCTAGAAAAATAAAACTTGGTGCATATGAAATTAAAAGAAAATGAAATCAGTTTCGAATAAAATGTGGGCGTGGCAACGCCTTCTGACAGTCGTAACAAATTGACAAGTGGACAAGTGAAAAGTAAGAAAAGCAAAGAAACAGAGTCAGAGAACAGAGAACGAACAAGTAAAAAAGTGGAAAAGTTCACTTCCGTTTCCGTTGCGCCTGAGTAATTGCGGCGAAAATTTTGTGTTAAGCACAATTTTTCTAAAACGTTTAAAATTAATTTATTTGAATATTGTAATTTTTTTAAATTTAAGTTTGGCACTCTTTTTTTTGAGTTTTTATTGTTGCCAAAGGCAAATCAAAGCTTAAGATATCNTTCTAAAACGTTTAAAATTAATTTATTTGAATATTGTAATTTTTTTAAATTTAAGTTTGGCACTCTTTTTTTGAGTTTTTATTGTAGCCAAAGGCAAATCAAAGCTTAAGATATCTCAATTAGTTTGCACAACACTCAGCAAACTACAGAAGCACACAGATTGCGACATCTTATTAATAGTTTTAAAAACTTCCGTAAAATTAATGAATCAACGATGACACATTAAAAATTGTGGCCCAACAAATGAGTGAAAGAGAAAAAATAAGCACAAACAAATGATGTCAGTGAAAGGAGCGCACATAAATCTGTTGATTATTTACGCCTGGGGAGGAGTTCCTTTTTGGTCTCAGTTGACTGTCACATTTTTAGCGCATTAAAAAATTACAGCATTGTAAAACATGAAAATGTTATCATTATTAAATAGACAGGCAAGCAAGTGAGCAAGCGACAGAGTCAACCACAGACGTGCAGACAGACTGACAGTTGGGGAGACAGGCACACAAACAACCATGAAGCATGAATTAGCAGAAAAAATGGCTTAAAGATTTCTTCTTGCTTGTGTGTGTGTGTGCGGCACAGTTGCAGACAGTTCATAATATGTATGTGTGTGTGTGTGCATGTATGTTTTGGCGTTAATGTTGTAAAAATAATTTTGTAAAAAATTAACGGCTGTGGAAAGTCGCATCGTTTTTCTTCTTTTCCCACATATGACCATGCCTGTCTGTATGTCTGTCTGTACGTTTGCTGCCTGTCTCACTGTCTGTCTGTGCTTGTGTATGGAAAAATGTGTTGAGTCATTAAGTTTATATTATTCATAATATTTATATACATAAAACGAAAGACTAGATTTGACATGTGGGAACATGAAGGATATTACATCTACATGTGTTAGTATTTGTTGAATGCGAACCCAATTGGACTAGAGGAGCTCAATCAAATTTCAATCAAAACGTTGAGTAGGCAAATTAAGTAATATTTTTGATGATGTTCTTCATCAGGATTGAAGATTTATCAGTATATACAATAAATACGATCAAAATTCAGATATTAATAGATTTTTTTGATTTACGTGCCAACATCTTGATACCAACAAAGAAATAAGGTCAGCAAAATATTGAGGTTTTTTTTTAATTTAAATTTAAATCACAAATTTTATATACTCCTATGTTATTGTGCGCCGCAACATAACATAAGACAATCTAGCAGTCGAATTATGTTCTATTAATATATATTTTTTTTAAATGTGTCTAAATTATATAAAACCTATGTCTGTTTTGTTATTTAATCTTAGCCAGATTTCCTACAAGGAATCAACTTATCGCTTCATTTAGAAGGAGTCAAGCTGAACGATAATTCTCACGCCCTTTGTTGCATGCCACTGTGCAACGACGTACACAACATTTGCTGTTGCTGTTGTTTATATTTTGTTCTGTTGTTGTTAA
>JXPM01000841.1:8114-35871 GCA_001014415.1 Phortica variegata | reverse complement strand
TTTTTTTATCATATTTATTGCGAATTTCTTTACGGACAACGTTGACATTTAATTTATATAAAATTAAAAAAAATAAATGAAAAAACATTTTTTTTTCATTTTTATAAAACAAAATCATAGCCATAACCAACACTCAACTTGCTTGTACAGTAATAAAAAAAAATGTATAAAGTTTTGGCCAAGCGTCGAGCCAAAAATATGCTAAGAACTTCTTTCGTCCAAACAAAATAATACAAAAAAAAAGAACCAAAAAATACTTCAATGGAAAAAACTATAAACATTTTTGTTAAGTTTTCTCAAGCTTGCGCCAAAACAACATTCAACGGCACAGAAAAAGCAAAAAAAGGAAAAGTAAGAGAAGCTATTACAAACACTTACAGTGAGCGCTATTTTCCACAGATAAATACAAAAGCGCTAAACTTTCAACTCATCTTCCGTCCATCACTGCCACCGCCAACGTCGACCCACCTAAGAAAAGCAATGCAAAACGAGCGTGCAACAATTTTTGCCATTTTCAAAAGCAAAAAAAAAAAAAAGAAAATTGTTTCTGTAAAAGAATTTCTGCACAGCATAGCAAATAAACAAGAAAGATAGCAAAGCAAACGAAATGTGTATTGAGTGCCAACGGAAGTCGACGAAAGGCGGAAATCAGTGATGGCAGCAGCAATGGTAAAAATGGCTACCGCTGCTCTGTGTCATGACTCGTCCACCGCACTCTTGATGTTACTTTTGCGCTGGACAATTGATGAGTAAAAGACGCGCGCGCTTTGATCGTTGCATAAACTTCAAAAACACACTCACAGATACAAACACTGACGGTCACACAGGAAAATGCAAAACTTTAGCTTAGCAGAAAATAAGGTTTGACGGGGGTTGATTCAACAAAAAAAAAAAAATCATTACGTTAAAGCAAAGTGCAAAATAAAAACTTTGTTTACAAAGCTTTGGCAGCGTAAATTTTTTCTTTTCTTTCATAGTATTTTGCTTACTATTTGCAATTTTTGTGGGTGTTCGCTTGCACTTCCGTTTGTCGCTTCCTGCATTATTTTCTTTTTATTATTATTTTCTGCAAAATATGCTTTGCAAGAAAAACGAAAAAACTAAAAGTGTAGCATAACGACAGGCGTCACTTGAGTTCGGCATATGATATAAAATAAAAACTTGTGCATTGCAAATAGTAAACAAAAGTTTTTGCAAAAGAAAACATTTGTAAAAGTTTGAAATGACGAGCGACAACATAACTTATTTTTTTATTATTTTTGTTTTTATTGAGTGTGTAAGAAGCACATTTTCAGTTATTTTAAATTATATTAACATCACTCATGCTGCTGCCTTAGACTTTTTATAACTATTATACTTACGTGCTCTTTCTCGCGCTCTGACTTGATTACCATTTTACGGCTAACCACTTATCAGTCATACTTAAAATTCTGTCAAGTCATATCAACTTGTTTAAGTGAAGTCTTCTATGCATTCCACTTGAGCAAGTTTGTGTTCCAACACAAGCATAGAGTACGAAAAATACCTTAACTTGCATAAAAGTTTTACAGCATAGCAATCAATTTTTTTTTCCTGCTTTTATTGACTATATGCCAAAAAAAAAAAAGAACATATCACAAGAAAACAACAACGGACACATCATCTAACAGCATCTTTTCAAATTCAAGTGTTGCACATCACGCAAAACGACAGTTTCCGGTTTGATGCTATGTGCAAAGCCAAATGGCGACGCTTCTTCAAAACTTTATATGAGTTGAAGTAGAAGTTGAGTTGAGTTGAGTTGAGTTGAATTAGGTTTACTAACAACCAAAACACACTTTAACAAAATAAAGAACACAAATAATAAAAAAGCAACTATAACAGAAAAATACGTTTTCCAACACTGCCGTGCACTATCGTTGCTTGCAACTAGTTTTTCTTGTTTGCATGCAACTTTCTATCGTCCACACACCACACAAAAAAAAATGTCACTTACATGATTGCCAGCGCTAACAACTTTGCTTGCAAATAATCCCCCGCCCCCCCAGAACTGCCACTGCCTTGTTGCCTAAGTACTATCGGACCTATTAAGTGCATGAAACTACGAAACTTGCATATGTATATGTGTGTGTATTAGTGCGTTTCAGACACTCAAGTTACTCGCACTGATATTTTTTATGGTTTTTTTTCGCATCGTTGCACCACGTACTTTCAACACATTTCACATGCTCTGTAATTTCGTCTCTTAATGTGACACACTAAACTTCGCTCGTTTGTATGCTCATGTCTTATTTTTTTTTTTTCTTTTTTGGTTACCTCTACATTTAAAACTTTAATTTTTTTCAGCAATCAAACCTCGCAAATTATCGTATTTTTTCAGGTTTTCTTTTTTTTTATTTTTATTTACTATAATTTTTTCTATTTTTTATGGTTTCGTAGTTGTCAATGCGATTTTTGCCTTTTATACACTTTCCATACGCGAAGTATTTTGTTTTCTTATAACCATAAAAAAGTGTAGTATATTAGTTACTTATTAAAGTATGAAACAACAGCAAGAAGAGGTCTAAAAACTAAAATGATTGAATCAAAGATAAAATTTCAATGTATTTCCTCCAACCTCAGTATATTTTTTAGAGTATCAACATATCTGTTAGTTTGTCTCTCCATTTGAGCATATTTTTGTAAACAATTAGTCAGCTGAAGAGGCTGATAGGCTCACAGGCAAAATTTTGAGATATAAATAAGATACATAAAAGCATGAATTGAATACATAATGTAAATACAAAATTGAATAATAGCTTATATAGAATAGAGAAATACAAAGATATATATGTAAATACATTTTGTATGTTCAAACTGTTGTACCTTTTTTTCAATATTTCTTCATTTCTTCAAAATCGTAAAATTTTAATCAAATGGAAGTTAATTTCTTGGCAATCAAACTCGAAATTTAAAGAGCCAACTTCGTAGTATTTCATAACCAAATTATTAAATAAATAATCTGCCAATTCCCCAATGCAGAATTATATCTGTAACGGTATCCGCCCTTAGAGCAACAAAAAAATGTTAATAAAGCATCTCAAGCTCATTCAATTTCGCTTTAGTCTTTAATCTTTGTGCCTTTATTGGCCTAAGTTATCCATGTCCTGCACGTCTTTTGCCTTGTAGATGGAAACCCTTTTTTGTTTTTTGTTTTGTTTGGTTTGTTTAAATTCTTAAATATAAAAATTAGCAATTTTCTTAAAACAGAAAAAAATAACAAGTTTATATTTCGCTCTGGCACGATTCATTCAAATGAAATATGCAGAGTATTAAATGGCCGGGATAGAAGCTCTTACTCTTTTCTTCTTTATCCTTGTTGCTTTAGTAAAAACTTGCTCCCTTTTTTTTAAATTGGCTAATTAGCTTTCTCGCTACTTGCTGCTTGCCGACTTCTTCTTCTTTGTCTCCTTTTTTCGACAGTTTTTAATTCGCCACCATCAACGTCGTCGACGTCCCTGTCGTCGTTATGCTCGTGTTTGTAACTGTGGTTATCCGTTTTCCTTTCTCCTTTTTTTATTTTCATTTTTCCTTCTTTTTTTCCGTTTTTTGTGCGATTTTCTTTCATTCTGTTCGCTTTCCGTAATTTAATAACTTTTATGCGCCGCTTGCCGTCATCCCAAAGCGTCTCGGATTCCCAGCTCAAATTTCAAGTTCTAAATTAGCTTGTCATGTCGAAATTAATGCGCTGCAAGTGAAACTTGTTTTTTGTCATGCATGAAATTTAGTTTGCCTTCAAGTTAGTTTCATTTTGTTTTTTTTTATAAGNGCCTTCAAGTTAGTTTCATTTTGTTTTTTTTTTTGTTTTTTTATAAGACAAATAGTTGGAATTTTTTTTCATTTGACAAAATTTCACTCAAACATTTTCAATGTGTAAGAAATTCGTTATTTGATTTAAAATTTCTTTTTTAAAATTATTAACATTATTAATATTTTTTTTTTAAGTTCACATCTTCCAAAGCTTTCGATACAAGCAAATTTTGTGGAAGTTTTTTCACACCGTCTTTGAGATGTTTTGTTCTTAGCCATAAATTTCAATAAATGTTAAAAAATTTTTGCTCTTTTTTGAATTTTCATTAAATGATAAACAAATTTCAAAGTCAAAGTCAAAGCATCTTCAACTTGTCTATGCCAGCATATATTATAGTTGCGCTTGATTGTCTTTTCTTTAAGAGCAAGTTTGTACTTTTGTCGTAGCATTGTTGTTGTCACAATATTAACAAAGCACTGTTGAACATTTTTAGCACTCCTGTAATAACAATCAAATAACACTCACAAGGCGTTTTTGTAACATATTAAAAAAAATGTATACTAAAAATAAAAGTAATTTGTTTATTTTGAAATGCAAAAATAAATAAGCAAAACAATGCAGCACCAAATTTTTATTTGAAACTTTTAAAAATATTAATTTTTTTTTTTTATATATTATTTTTCTAATATTTACACAAGCACACATGCGATAAACTGTCTATTGTTGTCTCGCTCTAACTCTTACTTGACCACCAACCAAACCAAAAATTCACCAATAAAAATCACAACTGACGCACACAAACAACAAAGCCAAACAGAACCAATAACAGCAACAACAAACATATATTTACAACTTTATATATAAATATATTTACACATATTTACACACATAACCAATATTATAAACTTATAACTAAATCACACACAAAATATTTGATATACGTGTTTCTTTTTCTTTCTTTGTCTCTTTTTACACGCTACTTTCATTTATGCGCCATAAAAAAAAAAAAAAAAAACAACTACAACAAAACTACAATAAATGTCTCAAAAATATTAATTAAAAATATAATTAAAATTCAAAAATCGAAAAACTAAAAATAAAAACAACAACTGAACAAAATATCCTCACAAACAAACCTATAAAAATACCATATACATATATGTTGTTCACCACTTTATATACAACAAACACCATCTTTACATAAATATATATATAAAACAATTCACTTATATACCATGTCTCTCTCTCTATATTAATATACCATATGATATGATATGATAATGTATGAACAACCTAAATAGAGCGTGCCAGTGCTAAGAACATTTGGTAATCATCATATCGCGTAGCGGGAACTTTCAACACTGAACAACACGATCACAACCAATCACATAACTAATAATAATAATAATATTAACAACAATAGCAATGGCACAACCGCAACAACAACAACAATAAATCCAAATCAAATAATCACAACAAATTCATCATCATCATCCTCTTCATCAACAGTCACAGGCACAGCAATAGGAACAGCAACAACACCCACTGGTACACCACCATTGCCGCCATTGCCGAATTCTTTTATTGCAATTAAATGTGCAAAAAATGATTTAGCAATAATAAATAATGGCATGAATCATAACGGCAGCAACAGTAATAGCAGTTTTAAATCTACAACAACAACAGCAACAACTAATAATCATAATAATAAAAAATCAAATCAACAACAACAACAACCGCCACCATTGCCCTTGAAAAATGGCTCAAAGCAAACTAAACAACAACAACAACAACACTCCGATGCACATTACCAACACTTAACCTATAATACACAACATCATTTCAATTCACTTGATCATGCACAACAACAACAACAACACTATCGCACAAATACACTTGATCGTTCAAAACATCCAAATGATTATCATCAATTGAATGCACATTATTTACAAGCATTTGATAGTCTTGATCATTATAGTGTTGCCAATTTACATTATCGCAGTCAATCAAAAACACAAATTTACAGTTATGGCAGCAGCGGCGGCGCCAGTGATACATCAACACATCATAATCATCATCATCATCATCATCATAGCAGCAATAATTTAACACATGCTGAAGCAAATCAATATCAATGTCATAGCGCATTGGCAACGCCGCATAAACAACATGGTCGACAACATCAAACTCAGCAGCAGCAACAACAACAACAACAACAACTGCAACAACAACAACAGTTGCAGCAACAACAATATCAACATCATAGCTTAAAGCATACAAAACATACTAAAGTACATAAAAATAAAGTACATTCAAAGAATAGTAAATCACAAGATGATTTTAAGGCAATACAAAAGCAACAAAAATGTAGCAAACAACAACAACAACAGCAGCAGCAACAGCAGCAACATAAACATCAACAACAACAACAACGCAGTGGCAGCAATAATCATCAACATTATACAAGCTCAAGTGATAGTTTGCCATTTGATAATAATTATTATTAGAAGCCGAAGCATATTTAATGAAATGTGCATTGGCAACACTATAATTTAACACTGTTGAACACTGTTCATTGTTCACGCTCAAACGAAAATATTGTAGCATACAGTTTTGTGCAATTAAAATACAGAAAAGTGAAGATATTCGCAACAATTGCATTACAGCTCATTACATCTCTTAGTCAACATACGCACAAACACACACTCACACACACACACACAGTTTTTGTTAAAATTACTTGTTTGTTGTATTGCCTCATTTATGTATAATTGAGCAAATGCACACACACAAAGCACACCAACCATGTTACATGTAACACTTGTTGTCAACACACACGCCCCGTCAGGTTAGTGAAATGGATCCAAGGTTGATTTTTTAGAATTTATTTTTTGTTTTTCTAAATTTAATTTTATTTAATACTTTTTTATTTTTAATTGGCAATTTTTTAACATTAAAAAACATCTAGCTACTTACTTGGTNTAATACTTTTTTATTTTTAATTGGCAATTTTTAACATTAAAAAAAAATCTAGCTACTTACTTGGCNTTACTTGGTATAAGTTTAAAGCTACAATTAAGGCATATAAATTATTGCTTTTTTCTTGAATTTCCAATGAAATATAAGAAAAATAATTAGTAAATTTAATTGAAGTTGCTCATTTTTTAAATTTTCATTTTGAAATTTAATTTTTCTCTGAGTTAANATATAAGAAAAATAATTAGTAAATTTAATTGAGGTTGCTCATTTTTTAAATTTTCATTGTGAAATTTAATTTTTCTCTGAGTTATTAGTTAAAAATGCAGTGAGTTGCATATGCCTTTGGCAACATTTGACACACTTGGCAACATATGTTCATAGCTGATCTAACATGTTGCAAGAAGTTTTAACAGCGATTTTAACACTGTTCATTTAACAAAAATTCATTATAAAAAGTTTCATGCAAATTAACAGAATTTTATAATTAAATTCTCAAACTTCATGCTCCCGCTTCCTCGCGGTCCCTCTCGGTTTCCTTTTATTGTCCTAGACACATTAGGCAACTCTAATTGTGAAAATTTTCAATGTGCGTGATTAGCAAAATTTATAGCATTCCAGCAGGCGCACATTTAGTTGTGTTGCATTTAATGAACGATTTGGTTACTTTTCGTTGTTGCAAATCGTTTTTTAGCCTTACACACACGAACACAAACATAATAAACTAAACATAAATTAAAATTTCAAAATCAAATTTTCAATGGGCAACGTGTGGCGTTGTTGTAAAGAACAAAATCGAACTTGTCGCAAAAAAACAAAAAACAAACGTTAAAAAATTAAATTAGTCAAATATATAGTTTAATGAGCATATATATATAGTTTATGCATTATTCATTAAGTAAACCCAAAAAAAAAAAAAAGAAAAATAATATTATTAAAATTATAAACTGAAGACAGAATAATATTTTAATGTTTAAGCTTGTCTTTAGCGTTATTAAAAACGAAGTAAAAAAAATAACAAACAAGTTAAAACAGCAAACTATTTACAACTATGTATATGTATGTGTATGTTAATGTTAGGTTATGTACATAAATTATCTATATTTGAAAAAAAATAATATTAATTATTAACAATTTAGCTATTTTTAGGTGTATAAGTTAAGTACAAAAAGAATTGCTCACCTGCCACTAATCAAAATGCTTCTTTTTTTTTTTTTGACAATTCAACTTTTTGCTCAACATTTGTTTTTCTCTCTTTATTTCAAAAAAAAAAAAAAAATATGCGAAAAAAAACAAAAACCAAAATCAATTGCCAACGCGCCAACATTCAAACTCACACATACAACCAATACACGAACACAAACATAATGAAAACACATATATACACGATGACGTCATAGCAATCGGCCACACACGCTAGCGCAACGCTACACGATGATCTTGGCAATTTGCTCTGGCAACAGGAAGCGGCCGAATTCATTGAACAATATCCGGTCGTACAACGACGTCGACCTGTGCCGCCATTGCGTCAAAGCTCAAGCGCCAGTGCGCTTTATCGCAATGCTAACGCAACGCTGAACAAACGCGCCAGCGGTGGTGAACTACTCTCGACACAACAACGTCATCAACGTGATTTGTTTAGCGGCGATTTAGGTATACCGGAAATCAATACACATGTCGGCAGCGTTGTGCATACATTCGAGACAATGGCGCTTCAGCGACGCTTAGCCGAACAGGCAAAACAACAAAGCGGCAGCAACAATAATAGGGAACGCGACCACGAGGAGCCAAGTAAGTATTTGAGTAGGCAACAAACGGCAAAAATGCGCAAGAATGCAAACACGCTGTCAATGAGCACGAATAGTCGTTATAATCAACTTAAACGTAAATCACATGAAATGCGTCAAAAGCTAATGCAACAAATACACAAACAACAGCAACAACAACAGACACAAACACACCAAGTGCAAGTGCAAGTACAAAGCGTGTTGCCACAGCAACAGCAGCAACAACAACAAATACACTTACTAACATTGCCAACTGGCAAACTTACAAACAGTTGCAGCACACAAACATTGGCCTCGCATCTTGCCGAATTATCGGCCATTGGCAGCACTGGCCAGCAACAAGAACAGCACGACCACGAAACGCGCAGTTTGCATGGCGATATCAACAAGAAGAAGCACACTGACATGTCAGTCACAGCCATCACTCATCGAAATACGCGCTACGATAATATCGAAGAAGATTATCGTAAAAATCTCTTTGGCACTTTATCGAATCGTAAACGTGACACAAATGAAAATAATAATAATAATACGATGACTGTTGAGTCCAGCGACGATGAGATACAAGAGGGTACGCACATTGTTAATGCTGCTTTCGATGAAATCTTTGCTGGCTACAGCGGCATCGATGACGATGACGATAAACCGCATAATATACATGCAACGCCGCGCAATACAATCGAAATTGAGATCGAAGATGACGATGATGATGATTTGGACGAACAAATGTTGGTCACTTTGAGTGAGCTTGATGATGAAGTGTTTGCTAGTAAAAGTGCAACAACGGCGATAACAATTCCAACAACAACAAATGCCGGTTGCACGCCCAAACGCATGCCAACACTGCTGCAACAACAACTACATCGAAAACCACCAGCACCCGCACCGCCAACAAAACGCATTATTATGCCATTCAGTAGCAACAACGCACAAAAGCAACGATCAACAACATTGAGCAATCTTTTTGTGCGTTTGCGCAGCTCAACGCCACAAACGACGACAAAGCATATATTGAAAAAAATGCCCACCGAGAATCAACTATCACTTGGTCAATTGGGCGATATGAAAAAGTATGCCGCACAAAACGATTTAAATCGAAACAAAACAGATGACGAGATGGCAATGAAGTCCATTAACGATGCTGACTTTATACGCGGTTCAACATTGAGTCAATCATTTGTGCATCATTTGAAAAAGGCATCATTTAAGAAAAAACGTGCACCACCAGCACCGCCACCGAAGCCAACAAACAAGCGTGCAACGACAGCCGCAAATATCGCGCATGTCAGTCCATTGCGTAATGTGCTCATTTTTCCAAAACGCTCCAAATCTGCAAATGAATTACTGCTTGACGATCTAACGGTACAAGTGCGTAAGTATTATCGCAACCAAAGCGAAACAACGACAACACCGATGGAATTACCAGCGCAGTTTAATGGTCTGGCAATGTTGTAGAAAATATAATCAAAAGAATTCTCTATTATTGTGTTTATTACCGTAATGTAGCTAAAAAATACAAAGCAAATTAAAGTAATCATTCATATTCATTTACATACCAATTTGCCATTCATCATGCGCTCAAATAATATGCATATGCAGTAGCTTTCGCAACTGTCGTTAGTGTCTTGCTAATTAAATGTTCAAATTACAAAAATCTGCTCAAATAGTTAATAAGTTTGCTCCTTTTGCCAGGAGGCACTAATACTTGATTGCTGTTTCAAACCCTTGCGTTTTACAACAGATGCGAAAGCTACTGAATATTTACAATAATAATAATGTAAGTTTCATTGTGACTGATTTTAACCAAAGGCGAAACATTCTACCAAGTGTCATCATGTGTATGTAATTATCTACTTTTCGACTGATTTAAAAAACCAAAAAAAAAAACAAAATGTTCCAGCATTTGAAATATTTTAAAAATTTATATTAAAATAAGTTTTATATTTTTGCTTTTTATTACTATTAATACTTGACAGCAGCAACATTTTTATAAGGAGTGAAAAACCAACAACAAAGAAAAACGAAAAATAAGCAAACCCCGCCGCCATAGAAGATGTTGATTGATTGATTGATTAATTAATTGACGATACGATCCAGAGAACGTATATGAATGATAAAAATTTTACGATTTTTGCCATACTACAAAAATGTACTAAATTAACTTCATTATTTACTTATAAATTTTACAAACGTTTTTTCTTGCCAAAAAAAAAATAAATTATTAAAAAAATAAATAATTATTAACAATATTAATGTACAAAAAAAATACAAAAATCAAAAAGAAAATATATAGAACTTAAAAAAATATTATATTATTAACTAATGCATGTTGAAAATCATTTTATTTCCAGATAATATTTATAATAAATTAATATGAATAAAATATATATAAAAAAATTAATAATTACTGATAATTTGTTGTAATTTTTAAGTTAACATTGTAAAACAATTCATAAGAACAAACAAATTACAAGCGAAAATATAACAATTATTCAATATTTATGTGCATGCAATAAAAAAAAAACTTTGAATAATAAAATAAAAATAACTAAAAACATTCGTTTTCATTTTTTAAAGTCAAGCATTTTATTTTTGGTGTCATTCAACTACTCGTATACATAATTCATTATACGTTTCAATTCTGTGTCGCCGACATTAGTGTATTTTCAACACTGTTTTAATATTTTTGCACTGCCGTACTAACGTTTTCATTGAAAGTTTCATTTGTAATTGTTGTCATGACGGCGGCACCAAAATTCTGATTCCTTAAAAAAAGTCGTTCAAAAACTTGTTCCGTGCGACAGTTGTCTTTTCATTTCTTCGCCCTTTTCACAAAGACCGTGTGCGTATTACGTAAACAATAGCAGACGCATCAACATAACAACAAACAATTAAATCGTTGAAAATATCTGAAAATGAAGCAATTCCTGCAGAAAATGCCAAAAATCGAGCTACATGCACATTTGAACGGTTCACTCAGCATTACATCGATACGCAAACTTGGCGAAACCCTATATGGCACAAACACTGAAGAGTTCTTAGCGCTTACCCGACAGTTCATCAATTTCGACGAAGCGTCAACGCTCAATGATTGCTTTAAGAAGTTCAACTTTGTGCATGAACTAACAGCGGCGCCTAAGGGACTCGAACTGGCCACACAAATGGTCATACGAGACTTTGCAAAGGAGAATGTCATTTATCTTGAACTGAGAACAACGCCAAAAGCTAATAAGCACATGACACGACGTGAGTACATCGAATGTGTGTTGATGGCAATTGAACAGGCTCAGGCGGCATACCCCAATATAAACGTAAAACTACTGCCCTCCATTGATCGCAGTCAGCCGGTTGAAGCAGCAGAGGAAACAATCGATTTGGCACTTGAATATCAAAAACAAAAGCCAACCCTGATAGCCGGTATCGATTTAAGTGGTAATCCACACACTGGAAATTTCAACGATTTCAAGGAAGTGTTGAGTAAAGCGCGCAATGCCGGCTTGAATCTGACACTACATTGTGCCGAAATTGACAATAAACCAGAGATCGAGGAAATGATAGAGTTTGGTATGATGCGTTGCGGTCATGGCACTTTTCTTAGTGATAAACAAATAGAAACTTTGAGGGCACAATCGGTGGCCATAGAGTGTTGTTTGACAAGTAATGTTAAATCTGCGACAGTGGCAAGCTACGATGATCATCATCTGAAACGCATCATGCAAGCCAATTGTCCAACAGTGTTGTGCACAGATGATAGCGGGGTCTTTGATACAACGCTAACGCAGGAGTTCCAAATAGCTGCAATGACATTTGGACTAAGTCATGATCAATGTGTTGAGATGACACGCAATGCAGTTGATCACATTTTCGCTACAGACCTGGAGAAACTTGTTTTAAAGCGACGTATAGACGAATTTCGTAAACAGAACGATTGTTAAAAAAAATAATAATGAGCTTGTTTTAAAGCGACGTATAGACGAATTTTGTAAACAGAATGTTTGTTAAAAAAAATATTAATAAATAAGTTTGTGATAAAAAGCATATATTTGTTATAATATCTCGGCAATCATCTAGTCCAAATCACCTTCACTGGTGTTAACAATCTCGGTGGCAACTTCTTCTTCCACAATATAATTGACAGCATCGTCTTGTTCGTCCATTGCAAAAGCGTCGTCATTACTTATAAGTGTATATGGATGTTTCTTTTTGACATGATTGTATAAATTACTACGTCGTAGAAAGCTAGCCGGACACTCTGTGCATTGAAACATGCGCACGCCCCCGTTGTGTACGGACTGCTCATGTGAACGCAAGGAAGATAGTTGCGTGAAACTTTTTTGACAGACTTGGCATAAGTAAGGTTTTTCACCAGTGTGTGTACGTAGGTGCAGCTGTAGCATATAGACACGCGCGAAGCTCTTTTTACAAATATTACAAACATGAGGACGTTCGCCTGTGTGTATAAGTAGGTGTCGTTTTAAATTGCCCGCGTCCACAAAGGCTCTATTGCAATAAGAACATTTGTTGTCTGCACGTCCTTCATGTAATTTCTTATGTGTTTCCAGTGCTGATTTTGTTTTGAATGTACTTGGACAGGAACTACACGCAAAGGGTCGTTCACCAGTGTGTGTGCGTATGTGCATCTCTAAAGCAAAACGATTTCGAAAATTTTTGCCACAATGCGTGCAACTTGGAATTCCCATTTTAGCCTCAAGTCTTGCTGCAGATTTAGTTGTTTCAGTTATGTTGCAAGTGTGTTTATTAAAATTTTCATGAGATGAAAAGCAATTCATACATTGGTCACAGCTCAAGATAGTTTCTACTTTGTGGATGTTCTGTAAATGTCGCTGTACTGTGTGGGCGTGCATAAATAGCGCTCCGCAAATATCACAAATAAATTGGGTAACACGTTCAACGTTCGTGGATTTTATTATTGAATTCATAGTAGTATCGTCACTGACGACATCGGTTAAAATTTGGTTTGTTGCTGTACTGAGTTCCTTAGTCACAGTATCTTCAATTAATGACTGATTTTGTGTGGTTTGTTCTTCTGGATCAGTATTTGTATAAATTATGCTCTCATATGTAATTTGTACCTCAGGTGCATGATTCGTTTCGTTCTGTTGGCCAACAGTACTAATTTCTCTATTGGATTCTCTATTTTCCAACTCATCTCCGTTAGTTGTTTTTAACTCATTTGTTGCCAACAGTTCCTCAAAAGCACCAACAACAACATCTTGTTCTAAAGCTTCATTGCTGTCAAACTCAATTATATCTTCCTTATCGTTTGCTTCCTCAACTATTTGCTCAATTTCTTCAATGGAAATTTCCACGTTTTTATCGTCGGGCTCCACATCGACAAGCATCAACTGGTCCACGTTAGTTTTTAACTGGTCAATCCTTTGCTGTGCCTCTGCGCATTTTTTACGAAATTTTGCTGTTATTAGTAGCTCATTAGTACATTCTTGACACAAATATTTAGAAAAAGGATCGTCGTCGTTTATCTGAAATTGTATATTGTATAAATTGTATATAAAATAATTTGCTTAAAACTCACTTTCAGCCCACCACATGTTTCAAGCAACATGCACAAATCTGCATCAAACTCCTCAGATTTCTCAGATATGTGCACAATTAGCTCATTCTCTTCCTGGCAGAGCCGACACAAAAGATCTGCCATTATAAGGTTCTTATAATCATTTATTTCACTAAATATTTTTAAAAACAAACTAAATAAAAGATAAACAAAACGGCCGGCACTTAAATTTGCCAATCACTGACCAATGCCATTCACACTTTAAAAACATCTGCTTGCACCGTTTGTGAGTGCAAATAAAGAAAGAAGAAGACTTGTTGTGAAAAAGTTTTTGAATTTCACGAGAAAAATAAGTTCAAAGCGCCATGTCTGAAGCACACTTGGAGGCCCCGCCCTCAGTGCGTCTAACTAACGACGATTTTCGTAAATTGCTGGCCACGCCACGTGCTCCACCTTCGGGAAGCTCTAGCGGCAGTGGTTCATTGGCTACAGCCCAGTTTGCGACACCCTTATCCGTGAGCGAGAAAAAGAAAACCCCAGCCGGCAGCAGCAGTGAACGTAATGATTTACGTCGAAAGAAAAAGAACTACTACGCGGCACTTAAAAAACAAGAAGATGTCAAACTACAAGAGCTCTCCGAGAAATATCGCGATCGTGCACGTGAGCGTCGAGACGGTGCCAATCCCGATTATACAAATGTTGGCACTCCCGGACATGGCAGCACAAACGCATATCGAGCTGTAGCACCTGACATGAAGTCAGGCATCGATGCAGCGGAACGCAGACGACGGATCATACAGGAATCGAAATTCTTGGGTGGTGACATGGAGCATACTCATTTGGTGAAAGGTCTCGATTATGCACTGTTGCAAAAAGTACGTTCTGAATTGCAAACTAAAGAGGTTGAAGAAGAGGAAAAAGCGGCAGCAGTTGCACGCGAAAAACTTGCCGAAGCAGCAGCCGCCGCAGCTGCAGCCGCCGAGCAATTAGAAGCTGAACGTCGAGAAGCAGAAGATATTAATGCGATCAAAGGATCATTAGCGCGTAATGTATACCATTTAATACAATCGCGTCGTTCAAAGGAAGTACCACGTAATGAACTCTTTGCTCCTGGACGCATGGCTTACGTTATAGATTTAGATGATGAAATGGGTGAAACGGATATACCAACAACGTTGAAACGTTCCAAATATGAAGTGCCAGTAAATCTCGAGAATGTTGCTACACTCACGACCAATGATATTGTCATCAATAAGTTATCACAAATTTTAAGTTATCTACGCGCGGGCGGTCGCAACAAGAAGAACAAAAAACGTGACAAGGACAAACCACTTTTCTATGAGAAGGAAATTGATGATGTACGTAGTAATCGCAATGTATCGTCAACAACAAATAATAAACATGCCAAACAACCAGTGGGCGACAGTATATATGATGATGTCGGCGACTACCAGCCAACGTTACGCAATGACAGCAAATCCAAGGGCGGCAATGATAAACATCAGAACAATAAAATGAATAATAATTCATACTTTGGTGATTCCGAAAAGGAGCCTGAGCCAATGATAACCAATATACCGCCACCGCCGAAAATAAGTAAAGCAATGGCCATGCGTTTCACCAACGAACCGGAAGGTTATGCAGAATGTTATCCTGGTCTGGAGGAAATGAACGATGCCATTGATGATTCAGACGATGAAGTTGATTATACAAAAATGGACTTAGGCAATAAAAAAGGACCAATTGGTCGTTGGGATTTCGATACGCAAGAAGAGTACTCAGACTATATGAGTACCAAAGAAGCACTACCCAAGGCAGCGTTCCAATATGGCGTTAAAATGCAAGACGGTCGAAAGACGCGTAAGAACAAGACCGAGAAGAGTGAAAAAGCAGAATTGGATCGAGAATGGCAGAAAATACAGGTGCGTTCTTTGTTGTTGTTAATAATAAGTCTTCATATGAATAAAATTTTATCTTTCGTTCTAGGGCATTATACAAAAACGCAAGTTGAAGGATGGCGGCGGTGGTGGTGGTGGCGGCGGTGATGATGAACCCGAATATAAATCAGCAAAATATTAAACCAAATTTGTAATTTGTTTAATGTTCCTTTGAATAAATTTAGACAATTCAGAAAACGTTTCATTGCCGTTCAATAAATCTTCTTTAAATTATTAAAACAATAAAATTTCTCAAACAGTATGCTAATTATTTATTTTGTAAAACATTAAATTGCAATATTTTTTGTTTCATTATTTAAATATTTGCCATAAATTTTAATTCTTTTTTTTTGTTCTATATCACTAAATTATTACACAAATACGCAATGTCATAAAGCGAGTTTCAAGTAAGACTCCATTGACAATTATCTTTTCGTATTATTACTTATTGGGAAGGGGGGGCAGCACATTGAATAATGCTACTAAGAGATACATAATTGCAATTTGTTAATACATATATGTATATATATATTTTTTTTATATATATTTACGAATTTCTATATACAATATGATTCTGTTAAAGTGCACATACATAAAATGAGCAATCTTAAAATTTATACATACTTTAAATCTAAACTAAAATCAAAAATTTAACTTTTACATCAAGATTTTTTTGTAGTTGCATTTTTGTTTATGTTATTGTAGTTGCATATGGTAATTATTTAAAAGAAAAAAGTATATTAAAAGCTTCGAATAACAATTGCTTTAATGAAGCAATTGCAATTTGCGATTTCTTACAAACAGTTTTGTGCTAACAACGAAATACAAATATTATTTAATTAATTTTCCCTTTTAAAACAAATTTCGTTGTTAGTGCAAACATTTCTTTATGACACTAACGTTGAGTACAAATCGTTTTGTAGTTTTATCTTTTGCGTGGTATTTCTAACGCTAAGCTCAATACTTGTTTTAGTGTTGTTTTTTTTTTTTTTTTTTTTGACTGTATTCGAAGTGTGCTCAAAACATTTTTGAAAACTAAAAAATCTTTGGTTTGTCTCCGGGCTATTTGAATATTGATTGTGTATTATTTGAGTGACAATTGTGCTTCAAGTCAGCAATATAATTACTGTGCTTTTTCATAAATATACATATATATATATAATAATGTGTGTTTGTGTGTGCCTGTTATAAAATTTAGTAAAACGCATCTGTACTAAAAAATATAAATTTTCAATCTTAAATAAAATCATCATACTTTAGTTTAGCCATCACTGTACGAGTGTATGCTTGATTGTATTGAATTTTTTGCCTTTTTGTTTTCGTTTTCTTTTGTTTGTCATTTTTTTGATGATCGATTGTCACGCATACACGCATACGTATGTCTCAACAAGCCCTTAGCTCAGTCAGTCCAATTGTTGCCCATTGTGCCAGAACTGGAGGTCAAATTCAACGACATTCGACGCTTCTCCACCAGCTTAACATCTTTGACGCAAAGATCATGTTTCGAATTGCTTGCAAAACGTATCACTGATTGTGTAGTCACTTGCGGTACATGACGCAAATCCAACCAAATGAGATTCTCACATTTGGATAAATGTTCCAGTGAGTTTTCGGAGACCAAACGACATGCGCTTAAGTTCAATTCATACAAATTGGCTGTGGCCGTTGCCGATGTGCCAATTTGTGCAATGCCCGCATCGGTAATGCGCTGACAAGATGAGAGATCCAAGTGTTGCAAATGTGGCAGCGATTGTGTTATATAACGTACAGCAACATCCGATATATCGGTGCCAGCCAATTTGAGCGTTTTTAAATCACGTAAACGTGTCTTTGAATCGGTAAGTCCCGGTCGTGAGTCTTTCGGTGGCGATAAAATATCACGTATGGCCGCATCATTAAGGCCACGCACAAAACTCAAATCCAAGATCTGTAGCGGCGGACAGAGGCAGGTGTGTAACGCAAGTACAGCTTGTATGGGACAATTTTGCAATGAGAGATTTTTAAGCGCTGGTAGACGTGCAATTACCCAAGCTAGCTGCCGTTTTGCAATCTGTGTCCAATCCAATATTAAATGCTCCGGCTGACGACGCACAATTGCCATCAATAATGATGCGGACATTTTGTGTTCGGCAACATTCATTTTTTTCCAAAGATCTGGATCGACGGCAAAATTCGACCATACTTTGCACACCGAACAGCATGTCACAAGCGTCTCCGGTGGCAAATAACGAAACATAATCTTTAAAACAGTTGGATCGAGTGCCAGGTTTGTTGATGTATTGTGTAAACTGCTTAGACTGCCACCGCCGGTGTTTAAGGGATTGTGTTGACCGGCCGGACGTACAACATATTGCGGTTTCTTTAAAACACGCGACGATGAATTCAACATTTGTTGTGCCAACTGTGAACGTATCGAGTTCTTTTTACGTGACATTTGTCCGCTATGATTGCCACCGCCACCACCACCCGATGCACTGTAATCCATAGAAGCGCTTGCCGCATCAATGCTCTCATGCATGCTGCTGCACATGCTGATGCCATCATCACTTTTACGCCTTTTGATTTTATCACCAGCGGCCGTAGGTGAAATGACTGGCGATGGTGTGTCATAGTTGCGTTCGGTTTTAATCTCCAATTGATGATGCCTCTTCATGCCATGTTTCCAGTGTGTTGTATTCGGCGTATTGGTTTCCATTTCAGATTCACTTGTAAAAACAAAATCATTATATTGGCCAATCGGCGGTGGCAATTGATTACGAACGCCACTGGGCGTGACACTGCCGCATACGCCACTTGAACCGCCGCCACCAGCACCACCTCCGCCTCCTCCACCACCACCGCTTGAATCATGACCATCCGTTTGTACGACAACTATGCCACCAGTGGAGACGCGCCGCACCTCCGAAGATTTCTGACGTGCACGAAAATGACGTGGCTGTAAAAAACAGAAATTATATGAAAAACAAATTGGATTACATAAAATATCATGGACGCACCTTGTAGTCATTGTTCTTGCCCAGTCGACAGCAGCTTGGACACTCCCAACTATTTGGCAGATCTTCATTTACAATACCCTTAGCATCGGCTGCATCCTCTGTGCCATCCAGCTGCGAGAGCGCACAATCGGGATGTGCAATTTCATAGCAAACCGAACATTCCATTAACTCCGATGGACTTTCCAATGCGGCCAGCTGCTTTGTCTGTGGCGATACGGGCGTCTGACGCCAACCGTCCAGATGACAGAAAACACATTGTGCGGTCACCGGCAACATGGGCGACAGACATTGTCGCATCATGCACGTTTGCTTCGCACGCCCTGGACCGCCAAATTTAACCATATCCAAACAGAAGCTACATTCACCACAATCCGAACGCTGACAAGCAGCACAATTCTTACAACGTGTACGTCTACGACGTGGCTGACCAGTGGCGGTCACGTTCGGCGATAATTTTGCATCGCCCGGCGATGGACAATTCTCCAAGGAGATATTATGTGTTGTTGCTGCATTATGTATTGGCGTTGATGTAACCATATTGTTGTGATTGTTATTATTATTATTGTTGTTGTTGTAGTTATTGCTATTGTAACTGGAGCACGAAGCAATAACGCTTACAGTATTATTGACATGACCACCACTGTGATTATTATTGGTATTCGCACTGTAGCTGTTAACATTATGCATATTGTTGCTGTTATTGTTGGTACTGTTACTGTGGCTGCTGCTGTTGATGTTGTTCATGCTGCTATTGTTACTATTACTGTTGGCAGCCGCAGCAACAGCATTGGCCAAATGCATTTTCTTTGGTGGACGATACTTGAGACTATCGGTCGGTGAGACAAACGTCGCTTCTGCAATAAATTTAGAAAGAGATTTTATTTACAAAAAAATAATAATAATCACATTAACTATTAAACATACCATTTTGTGCACCATTTTCTAATGGTTCCTTTTTGATTTCATTTGCCATTATTATGCCATTTGCATCATGTATGTAACCATGCGCCAAGCCCGTATTTACGCTCTCCGCTTTAACTTCTGCCTTGACGGCAGCCGCTGCCGCTTCCAATTGTTGCTGTTCACGTATTATTTCCGCATTTTTACGTGCAATCTCTTGTTTGATCTCCTGCTTGACACGTGTACGTTCATATACCTGAAATATCGGATGCATATCACCCGGTGGACGCAGCACAGACAAACCGGTTACAGCCAATTCGGGCTTATCCTTGCAATGACGCTCAACAAGAGTACGCACATCTTTTATGAGCGCAACAGGATCACGTACAAGATCGGGTACATTTTTCTTTTGCGGTGGCAAATCATATAAATACATAACAATCTCCTTGAGGCCAAAGAGTTCGTAGTGCGTTAGATTAATGTGCGGTCGTGCAGACATTTCCAATTCACTAATTGAGGGCTCACCCTCGAGATGTGAATGGCCAAGCAATGTGTAAACATAACGCGCCAGTACATACCAAAGCATTTCCGTAAAGAATGGATAACGAAACTTTTGCGGCACTTTTGTATTATCCTCAACCTGTGCGGTTTTCAATTGTTTAACAATGCCAAATGAATGCAAAAAATTGCCACCAAAAACAAGTGACTCGGTGGGCGTGTACACGGCATGTATCCAGCCGGTCGGTATGAAGAATGTATTACCCGCTGTGAGATAAACACGTGCACATTTCTCAACAGTATCGCCAAAGAAAACATCCGATTGTTTGCCCGAGAGTACCCATTTCTCGTATAATTGTAGATTACGCTCCGTTGGCGGTATTAACCAAAAGACTTTGCTGCCCTTAAGTATATGATACCAGACAGATGTGCCACCGAAATCAATATGAAAATCGGTATAACAATTTTTTACCGACATAAGACAATATTTCTGCACTTTGGGATACATCATGCCGCCTAAGAGATTTGTGCCCTCTTTTTGTGCATCTTTCAATTGTTTGGGCCAAACGACATCGACCCAATCGATTTGTCGGACAATATCTGGACTTTGTATATAATGATCGAGACGTGTATGTGAAAATTCCAATGAGATGACATTGAGCAGACGATCCTTTTGTGGATTATCATAGTATTGTTGCCATTCTTTCATGGTCATTTGCAGATTCTTCTGTGTATTTACGTCCATGACATCCAACAGACGACGCGAACCGACGCACAAGCGTACATCGTTTACGCTAAATTCGCTCGGTTCGGGCATGCGCAAGCCCAGACCGGTTTTCTCGCGAAACAACAGCGGTATGTTGAAGCCATGTTGTTGCAAGAAACTGAAAGTGTTCAACAAGAAAGAAGTTTGGTTATTATTCTCCTAAAGAAGAGAACTATCTTTATTTGGGTATATAGTATACTTACGCCACAGTCAGATCACAGCCGCGCATCTCACGTACCATGCCGGTCTGTGCAAACTTGGAAGATTCAAGCTTCTCGGCAACGCTAAAACCACGCGTGCCCTCCAGATCATCATCATTAAGCGCCCATTCTTCTAGATAAAGTTTGCGTGTCTTCCGTTCACGCTGAAAATATATTTAAAAAAAAAAATTAAAATTAAAATATAATAAAACATTGTTTTGTTCTTGTTTGCCGGGTTGCATTGCATGCATGCACCCAAGCGATCACTTTTTAAATTGAAATTCTCTTAAGTATGCNTACTGCAAATATACTGTTCTCTGAGAGCATTCGTTCCGTTCGTTGCAATTTTTTTTTTCTTCTCTTTGACACCCACAATGGGAGCGCAATTTTGCGCTCTCTGCTTAATGTAAACACTGCAATATGGCGACAGCAATTAACTTTTTTTTTTTGTATTATTTTTCAGCAAACATGATAAACGAAAATATACGTTAATTTGTCATAAATACATACTTATATCGCATTTTACTTATAATGATGATAAAATAGCTTAAACAGTATATATGTATGTATGTAGCGCCCATAGGAAATCATTTGATTACGCTTCAAGTGCTCAACTGAAGCGTGAATCATTTAGTTCATAGAGTTTTCTCTCTCAAACACCCACTTGCTTGTAACCTGCAGCAAAGCACGCTCATTCGCTCGCGTTACTCTCAGATTTGTTAGAGAATGTAACTGCGCTCGCTTTTTATACATATGTACATATGTATCTATTACGTTACTTGAGCTAGATTTTGGTTCATTTATCTTTTGTCATGCGACGTGCACACATGGAGACGGACATGGATAGATTTTTGTTAACTTTTCTGCCATGAGCCACGCCAAAATGTTAGCTTGGCAGTGGCAGCAATTGCCTTTTACGTACAATTTTTATGTTTACAAATTTGGCACGCTGCGCTTGATTTTGTATTTGTGTTAGTTGTGTGTGTATACATATACATGATTGTTTTTTGTGTCTGCACTTGTATTTAGTGGGTGGCTGTGGTGTGGTGGTGAGTTTAATGCTATCACAATTTTTTTTGTGTTGCCTCGCCTCAAGCATCAACTGTGGTTAAAGTTGTTGTTGACGCTGTCGTCGATTGAAACAACCCCATTAGCTCAAAGCAATAACAAAATGTTAAAAGTTGTAAAGCCTTTCTTCCTTTATGCAAAGAATGCACACACACACACACACAANCCATTAGCTCAAAGCAATAACAAAATGTTAAATGTTGTAAAGCCTTTCTTCCTTTATGCAAACACGCACACACACACACATTTATATATACACACAGAAACAACTACAGCGCAAAAAATTTATTACTTGCATTTAAAGGGCAATAAAAATCATGTTGATGCCCTTCGTTTTAACTTATTTGTGCTGCTTTTCACCACATCTTGTTGTATATTATCATCTCACTCGCACTCACTAATGGCATTCGTGTCGCATTTCATTTGTGTAATCTTCTTGTTTGTGTTGTTTTTTTTTTTTTGTTTTTCTTGCGCTTTTGTTGTTGTTTTGGCACCCTTCATTCAACACTTGGCATGATTGTCGTACTTTTGGTCTTTAAAATGAGCTACAAAGGTCGCCACTTTTTTATCGCAAAGTCATGCCTTTCATTATTAGTTTATTTTTGAAATTCATGCAGACTATTCGTAAATCGTGCAATTTTCATTTGAAGCACATATGTATGTACATACACATGTTCATATGTATCTGAACGTTTGTATTTGTAGGTGCGTCGATAGAAATGATTTAATCAATATTTGTAAAATTAAACCTTTGAACTTTTACTGCTCATTCATATTGTATTGAGTTTTTACTTATGACGTAGTAAAAAAAATTTATGAAGCTATTTATACTTCAATATTTTTGTATAGCTCACAGAATATTCGTCTAAACTAAACTAAATTTTAAATTTTACTTTTTATTATAGCTTTCAAACTTCCTGACTGTTGCTTTGAGCATGTTTTATTTTGTATTTTTGTTTTTATTTTTTATCGCGTAAATTTCTTGCGCACAAAAATGCATTTTTATGACGGCCGCTATGGTGAATTTGCTGCTGCAACCCAAACGACTTTGGCTTTTGTTTAAAAAAAGGAAACACACATTCGAAATAAAGAAAAAAATTCATAATAATAAAAAAAATCTATAAAAGAAAAAAAAAAACCAACGTCATCATGAAGTATATCCTTTTTAAGCACTTTCCGTTGTTGCCCTCTCCGTTCCTTCTCTCCACAAACTTCTGCCTGCATCGCTGCTGCTCGTTTGTTCGCTTCATTGACTCCAACTTTGTGCTGAGATTTTTACGTCTGCTGCGACAGACCAAAAAACATATACAACACTTCACATCTGCCGCAGTCGCTGCTTAAGCCTCTGCCGCTGTCGCTGTTGCTGGCCTAAAACTTGTTTGGCTTGTTCTAAACGATTTTTATGATTTTTTTTGTGTTTCCTTTTTTGATTTGTTTTTGTTGTGCACGCCGCATTAAACAAAACAAAAAAAAAAAACAAAAAATAAAAAGCTTATATTATAGCTATAGTTTTATCTGGCTTGGCTGACTGGACAGGTACGTATTCATATAAAAATCACGCTCGAACCTATAGGTTTTTGTTATTGCTTTTTTTTCGAACGTACAATTAAAATTGTCTTCATCTTCGTTGTTGTTTTCTTTTTTTCGTTTTTCATTGGCAATACTTATTCAACATAGCGCAAAGAACTCAACACACACATTGTTTTTGTTGTTGTACAGTGTATTCAACACAGTGGGGGTCGCATTTGGTCGGAGGCACGTTCACTGAGTGAGTGTGTGTGTGTGTGTGTGAGTAAGAGAAACGATGAGCATATAAAATGAAACCTCTCTGCGCAAAGTGTGAATACGTGTCATGACTTCAAGTGTCATTGTTATTGTTTTTCTACCTCTCTCTCACTCTCTCACTGTGTCACTTAGCTTTTTCATTATCAACAGCGGTTGTCATTTAATTATGTTTTGTTGTTGTTATTGTTAGTATTATTACGTATAATTTTGTTGTCTTTCACTTTTTTTTTTTTTTTCGTCATGTACGTCAACTCTTTTTGGCTATTTTCAGGTGCTAATTGCACACGTCTGCCGCAACGCCATGCTGCCAATTAGTCTCTCTTTTTCACTCACTCTCATATACCAACAGTGTGCTTGACACCAGCTGCTCTGCAATAAATTTATTCTCTCTCTCTCACTCTTGCTTTTGCTCTTTTATTATTACCGGCGTGCGCTGTTTAAGTTTTATTTAATTTTGTTTTTATTTTTCTTAAGCGGATTTTTTTGTTATTGTTTTTTGTGTGTATAACAAAGCTTATAAATATCGCCTCAAACGTTGTACGTTTACTTTGAGCCCTTCAGCAATGCCATATTGATACGTTGGCGGCAACACAATGCGCATTGACAAGTCACCAACATGTGTTTTCGTTTTCAGTGAGCAAATAACAAATAAAATAAAACATTCTAAATGCCAAACTATTTGCCATCTCACAGACACACACACACTTCAAATCATAATCTACAGTTTATATATGTATGTATGTATATATAAGGAGCGATAAATATAAGTCAGTCTGTATTTACTTTTGTAACATGTGAGTTAATGTTACTCATCGTCGACATTTATATGTTTAAACACACACACACATACATACACACAAAAACACATTTACTTTTATTTCTTTATAAATTTTGTATGCCTTCACTTTATTTGCGCTACTTTTGTCTGTATCTTCTTCTTCTTCTACTTGTTAGACGGCGAACCACACAACCAAAAGCAACAAAATATAATAGTATGTAATAATAACAACAATAACAACAACAACAAAATGTTGCTTCCTGTGACATTATTTAAATATGCGAAAAATGCGCTTTACCTCCTCTCTTGCTTCAACAACAACAATTTGACTAAATACAACACACCACACTACGCACAGCTTTCTTCAAAGCACGCACATGCACACACACACACACGCTCATAGAGAGTCAGAAACACACACACACACACACACATTCTTTGTCAGTAGTTCTGAAATGTTTGTCGTGTGGTCAAAAATAAGGAAATAAAATAAAAAATTAAAAAAATGAACAAGTGTACAAATTAGAACAACTGATAAGAAATCTACGCTGACAAGCATACATACATATATATTTTTAAATTTTCAACATTGCCCGGGCATTTTTCGTTTCATGCTTTTTTTCTTCTTCTTCTCTTTAATGATATAATAATGTTAGTTTGATTGGATACGCCAATTGGTTCCATTTTTATTTCAAATAAACACATATTCTTACTTCATTTGAAATTTTTTTTTTTTTTTTTTTTTTTAAAGCATACAAAGTATCTGCAAATATCTAACATATAATTGAAATGATTTCAATGACTTTGTATATTTTTGAAGGCAAAGTAACACTTTTGTATTAATAAATAAAGCAATCGAATGATTTTTAACCAAAATTTTAAGTGTTTACAGTAAAAAACTCATCATCAATTTAGTTTTAGATACAAAAAAAATAAATAAATCATTAAGTAGCATGCATGCACGCCCACGCAAAAAAAAANCGAAAAAAAAAAAAACAAAAAAAAAGCTTAATTTATTGCAAAATTATACAATAAATATGAATAACCTCATAAATGAGGAAAAACCGCATTTAAAAGTCATAAAAAAAAAAAACAAATGCGATTTTCTTATTGGCAGCTTTGAAAAATTAAAAAAAAAAATTATAATAAAAATAAAAATAAAAAGTAGCTTAAGAAACGCTGCTTTTGCTGTTTTATCGATGTTAAAATGTATTTAATTTTCGTTTCTTATCTATAAAACTGATGGTGAGCCAACGAAGACGACGACGACGACACTACTGCTGTAGTACAATATGTATCTGTGTGTATGTATCTGTATTAGTATGTTTGCGGTTGAATTCATTTCAAAAGGCATCTATAAAAGCGCAAAACACACTCGCAGTTAGCGTCAGTTGAGCGTCAACGCTTAATGACAACAAGCTTTGTATTCCGGTGGGCGTTGGGGATTAAAAAAAAAAACCAACAGTAAACATTTTACTGACACACTCACTCACTCTTTCACTCAGCCTTATTAATTACTAAACATTTACGACAATTAGCTTTATGTGCGAACCCATTGAACTTGATGCCAACTGCGCGTACACTCAATCGGTCAATGTGTTTCATGATAACGAATACAATTGAATCACTTTTATCACAATAATGATGATGATGATGATAATGATATGTGTGCATATATATAATGGGTGAAAGAACATACACAATAGTTAACGTCACATTGTTTGTTCTATGTTACAAATAGCCATACTTTACATACGACAAACTAGCTCTAAATACATAGACCAAGTTCAAATCCTAGACTGTGTTTGGACGCATGTTATGTGTAACACTGTAGAACATAAGCGTTTATAAGATTTATTGATTTTTTTTAAATTTAATTATTTCTTGCCGCACAAATGACGCAAAATTTAAATCTTTTATGAATCTTGGAACACCCTATATACATATACATATATATATATATATATATATATACAGTTGAGTTAAAATAAATAGTAATGCTACTAGTAATGATATTTTCCTATATGACTTTCATAATCCAAATTGTACTGAATGGTGGCTGAGGAGCTTATTAGGGGACGTTCATAAATTACGTGAAACAAAATTAAAGAATCTAAAATCTTAACCAATTAATTTACAAATTAATTCAAAATTTTAAGTAAAATCTAATGGAAGATGGTTCAACAAAAACTCACCAAGAGTCAAAATTTCAAGAAAAGAACCTTATTTAATTTATGGATAGTGTGTAACACTTCTTATAGGACAAAACAAAGGAAACAAGAGAGTTTCCGAAATATAAATTTGTAGCTATCAGCTTAAATCTATTAGAATGTCTTGTAAAGTTTCCAGAACACAATTATGAATTAAATAAGTAACGTTAAGAGAAGAGTTGTCCCTTTTCAACTAATTGGGAATTCAAGACGCTACTATTTTTTTGACCCCAGCTGTATGCATGTATATTTACTTAGAATGTTTTTGTTTATCTTTTTTCTTGTACTTACCAACTGACGGCGCTGCACACCTTTTTGACTTTTGCCAGGCGACGACCCCGTTTCAGCGGTGGACATCGCCACGTTATCGTTCCTCGAATCAATATCAATTTACGTTTAAACTTTTCTTTACTTTTATTTTCCGTTTATTGTTTATTTATTTATATTTGTGTTTTATTTGATTGTTTTCGCTTAGCGTTTATTGTATTTATTATTATTTACACGCACAACTCGAACTTTTTAATATATCTCTTTTTTTTTTTTTTTTTTTTGTT
>JXPM01000840.1:0-10385 GCA_001014415.1 Phortica variegata | reverse complement strand
ACACATACACACACACACACACACATACATGCATGCAATACCATTTTCACTTCGCTCCTTGGTTGCTCAGGGCTTGCTTAGTCGTTTACAACGCAACGCTAAGAAGTATGCTTTACTTTTTGTGCCAATTCATTATTTTCATAAAATTGAACGCGTTTTTGCCTTTTGCCTTTCAATTTCAGCTTCATCTTTAGCCTCTGCTTTTGCTTTATACATATTTTGTTTGCCTTTTTTATTTATTTATTTTNCTTTTTTTTTTTTTATTTTTTTTTTTTTGGCATATTTTATAACCACGACTTGTCCAATTAACTGCGCCTCGCCTTGACACCTTTTTTATGTATTTATTTATTTATTTATTATATATATATTTTTTTTGCAGGGTTTATTTTTTCTTTCCTTTAGCGATTTTCATCTTTGCTTCGCCTTCAGCTTGTTACTTTTAGCTTATTTGCTTTGCAGATTTTCTGCTAATCCCTGTTAAGTCTCATCGAAATTGTATCATTATCATATTGAGCTGCCACTTCTCGCTTGTCTGCCATAATAAGCCACGAACACTGTGCGGTACAACAGTAAGTGTGTATCTCTATTTGTGTAAGTGTGTGTGTGTGTGTGCTTGGTTGATACCTGAGGGAAATCTATGCTTTTTTCTTGAATTCAATCGACGTCACACGAGTTGTATTAGTAATAAGTTTTTCCTTCTTTTTTTTTGCTGCTATTTTTCGATTTTTCTACGCTAAATTTGTCGTTAACAAGTTTTCTATATTTTTTTCCTTATTTCTCTCTCTCTCTCTCTCTTCGTCTCTGTCTCTGTCTTTTGTATATTGCTTACATGCTCTTCAACTCTTATTGAACACAACTTAAGCTTTTCATCCTTTTGGGATCATTGTGTAATTCGCAATCGTATTTCATTTGGCTTCTGTGTGATTTCTAACTCATATGTGTGCGTGCGAGCTTGCGAGCGTGTATGTGTGTATCTCGTTTATCATATGCAATTTGATTTAATGTTGCTTTTGTTTGCTTTGTTTATGGCAATTATAATGTTTTGAATAATTTTCATAGCAAAATTGTCACTCATTTCAGGCATGAAAACTATTTGTGGTCTGCCGCAAAATAAATACAGCTCACTTATATTTGTGTATGTGTATGTGTGTGTGTGTGTGTGTGTTTGTGTCCTTACCGCTATGCTTATCAACGCTTTTGCATTGTCTCGTTTGCCTTGTACTTTTTGCCTCTTGACGTCGCCGTCAAGCAAATATTTAACTTGGCAGCTGCGCTCACTATCGACAAAGCCAAAGTGTCTATATTTGCATAGGTATATACATAAGAGGTCTGCATGAATACATTCAAAACCGAGTTTGAGACATTCATACCAAAAACGAATTTGACACAAAATTCAGTTATTCGAACTAAACGATTCTCTCATTCACATTCGTTCATTCACTCGCTTCGACTCGAATGTTCTTAACATTCATACAACTTTCACTCAATACAACATTTACTCATATTTTTGTCTCTGAAATTTGAGAATCCTTCAGTTGTACACTGGAAGTTTTCATATTTGAATGTACTTATGCAGATGCTAAACCAAGCTCCAAATTCTGAAGGCTGCCATTNCTTATGCAGATGCTAAACCAAGCTCCAAATTCCGAAGGCTGCCATCAAGTAAGAGACTGCTACATCATTGATTCGTGGCTAACAAACAACGACTGCTAGGGCTTGACTCATGAATTGACATCTGAGCATGAGAACTTTGATAAGTTTATCTAAATAATGCTATTTTATGAGCCTACATACTTCTTACAGTACGAGATCCGCATAACATAATGTAAGGGCCAGTGAAACATTCTGCTACACACTTGCTGTTAACAGGCTGTCGACATGCTGTTAAACTAAAGCAGCGACGTATGCACACACTGTACTTATAATTACGCCGTGCTCTTGCATGAATGCACTGCAATAGTTTGTTTGTATTTGTATTTGTTTTTGTGCATTTAAAACTTGTTTTTTTTTTGTTTGTTGTTTTTTTTGTTGTCGTACGTTTAAGCAAAACAGCAACAATAACAACCATCAAAACTAACAGAACTGTTGGCAACATTAATTAGTAGTAACAACAGATGCATTTGCACCAATTTCGCTTGTTGTTGGGCGTGGCATTGTTGTCGTTCTTGACAGTTATGCAGGCGTTAAAAAAACAAAACAAAAATGAAAACACAAAAACAAAAATCATACTTTTTATTTTATAAAAAACGAAACAAAAAAATAGAAGCAAAAGAAACATAAAATGAATAAAACAAAACAAAACAAAACAAAACAAGCCGCCAAACAAAGGAATCGGAGATTGCGCAAATATTTGCAGAACAATTTGTGCATGTTTGCATTGTGAAAATGGCGCGACCGATTTTTTCTTCTTCTTCTTCTACTCTATTTGCTATGTTTTTATTGCCTGTGTGTGTGCGTGTGTGCGTGTGTGTGTGTGTGTGTGTGTTGTGCTATATTTTTGCTAAGCAAATTTGTGCAAGCATTTATTGCGCAAAATGCAATGCGAATATTTTCGCTATTGAGCTGTATACATATGTCTCTCTCTATGTGCGTGTGTGTGTGTGTGTGTGTGTGTGTGTTGAAGGCATTACTCATACGCCTGCAATGAGCGTTGAAGTCTATGCGCACAAATTGACAGATGGCAGCATACAAGTTTGAGGCTGAGCATGGCATGGCATCGGATGGCATCGGATGGCATCGCGTGGCGTGTGGGCGGCACCAAAAGTCGAAATGTGTGTGTGCATAAAGCCACAGGAAGTGTGATGCGGCGACAAGGGGCTAGCGTACAGTTGCCGTTGCCACTGAGCAAATATGCAGACGAATTCAACAGCAGCGCAAAGCGGCTGCAGAATAGCGCAAAACCCTTGTCAAGTTGTCAGTTGTTGGCAATGTTGGATTTCATTGGAATTTACGCGCGCATACAAAGGCGTGCACAACAAAAAAAAAAGCTAGAAAAAAATGGCAACGGAATTGACGAACACAACAACAACAACAACAACAACGACAACGACAAGAGCAAATAGTGCGGATCGCCCAAAGTCAGCACAGCACACATGTGTAGCAGGCAAATTGGTCGGCAGGTGGCAGGACAAAGACGGACACGACCGACCGACAGACTGATGGACTCCTACCAATAAAGTGAAAAATCGAGGTCAAATATTTGTGTTGCCAAATAGTATGAAAAGGCTTTAAAAAAAGAAAGAAAACAGTAAAGTAAAGTTTGTGTAAGCAAAATGAAAGCGCATTGCATGAAAAATTGTTGCCCAAAAGTAGGCAACACTTCTTTGATTGGTGTGTTACTTTTCCTACTTTTCTTTGCTGCTTTCAGTTTTGCTAAAGCAACTCAATCATCACTCATGTCAACGACTAAGCACGCGCACTTGAAGTGTATCTGCGACGACAATGACACACTCACACGCACACGCACACGCACAGCGAGCAACTACAGATGCACAAGGCCATAATTCATGAGTTTGTTTTTTGTTTGTTTTTTTTTTTCGTTGTACGTTTTTCCACACTATNTTTTTTTTGTTTTTTTTTTTTTTTTTTTATTTATATATCATTTTCGTTCGAGTTGAGTTGATTTCGAGAGCGAGTTTGAGTTCGACACACAAAAACCACAAAATACAGTTAATTAATCATTTTGTGCAAAAGTATAATAGTTCGGTTTGATTTATTTGACGCAACCAACGAACAGAAGACAAAAAGCGGTTAACAAAGCATAAACGTATAATATATAAAGGCAACAGCGACATGAGAACAAAAACGCTGAACGACAAGTCTGCAACGCAAACCACATAACAGCGACTGACAGAAAAAAAGGACGCACACACACACACACACACAGAGAAAAAAACGAAAAAAAAAAACGAAAAAAAAAATACAAATAAAAGCGAACCACAACAAAAGTTAAAGTTTTTATCATGTCAGACATGAAGAGGTGAAGCAAGACAAGTCCTTTGCTGGCCATGGCGCCATTTTGACAGCAACAGCAGCCGCAGCCGCAGCAGCACACGAACGTCTTAAGAATTTGGTCAGCAGCTTGAGCAACGAAAGCGTTGCGATATGATGGTCGTGCCGTTTGCGTTTGGGCATGAGTTGAGCATGAGTTGAGAGCATGGCTTGTGATTGGTTCAGTTTGTGTTGAATTGTGGCAACCGCAGACTTGCTGCCGACTGCTGTGATCGCTGTGAGCGTTGATAAACCGCTAACGCTGACGAGGCGACGACTCTGCCAACGGTAACGGCAACGGAAACGGAAGTAGTCGCCAGTGTGCCGCATGAAGCTACAAAAACTGCAAAAAAAAAAGAAAAAGAAAAAGAAAACAAGAAAGAAGAAAAATATCAAAAGGAAAAATAGAACATGAAATAATCTTTTCGTTGTAAAGTTTTGCATTTTGGCTTTAGCAAAAGTTTCTCGTTTGCCCTTTTCGGCTTGCTTTAATTAAACCACAGACATTTAGGGATGTACGCTCATAAGGTTGCGTCGGCGTTAGGAGTAGAAAACCGAGGCTGACTCTATGATATTCAAATGGGTATTAATTATGAGTTTTGGTCAGTCGTTGGCGTCTGTGTGTGTGTGTGTGTGTGTGTGTGTGTGTGTGTGTGTTTGCAAGCACCCAGAAGTCGTACAAATGTCGTGCAAAATTTAAAGTTTACACTAATACACGCATAGACATATACACACACACACACACACACACACACACACATACCGTTACTGTTAGAGATACTAATATATTTGGTCGCCATTCATGTTTCGTAACCGTTTTTTGCTGCCGAGTGTAGAAGAAGCCGCAGCTTATTTGATTTTACTGCGCTGCGCTTTGGGTCAGGGACAAGGCAATAATTCTTCGGTTTTAACGTTTTGAGGCTGTCAGTGTAGTTGTTGTTGCTGTTGTTGCTGTCGAAAATCCGTTTGCGGATTATATTACATATACATGCACACACACACACGCACACGCACATACTCACACGCGCTTGTTTGAGTGTTTTAGGTTCGCGTTCGAGTGCGAACGACAAATGTCAAGGGTCACTTTTTTTTTGTCGTTCCTCTATCCTTGTATACATATATATTCCCCTTACACCTTGTCAACTCACAAACTCTGCTCAACACTTACACACATCCCCCGCCCCCTCCAACCACACCGCTTTGGTTGTACTACATTTGCTGCGCATTTTTTGTAGCAATTACTTAAAGTGTTTCGTTTATTTCATGCTCTTATTCATACCTCACAAACAACACCCTCCCCCCCCCCAAACACACATGCACTCCATACCCTAAGAGCAGAACATGGTTGACACACCTTAAAGCGTCTCAAATGTCATATTATTTGTTATTTGTTGAATATTATTTATAGATTTTGAATTCAGTTTATCATAAAAACACCTTGACGTGCTTATTTGTTATTGCACGCATAGCAAATACGTGAAATATCATTATAATAATATTTAAACACATAACAACTAACACATGCACACACACAGAGGCATAAGCAAAGTGCTTGTAAGCGGAAAACAATGGTTGAATGTAAACAATTGTTCATGGCACAACAATGGCGCCGACGAAGGCAACGAAGGCGACGACAACGACAACGACAACAATTGAGAAAAGTTCTATGGCAAAGTAAACAAAAAACTAGTTCAACTCAACCATTAAATTATCATTGACACACACACGCACACACACACACACATACACACATACACACATACAAGTTGGCAACACTTTAATAAAAATGTTTATAGCCGAGCAGAGCGAACGCTCATATTATGTTTATATGTATGTATGGGTGTGTGTGTGAGTTTATGTTATTATTCAAACATTTGTAAAACGAAAAATNGGTCCATGCAAAAGAATTCACCCATAAGGCAGTTGGAAGGCATTCGATTTCCCGCTGGGAATTTTTACCCGCACACATACACATACACATACATACATACACACATATATGAACACACAGAACGATACATTTAGTACAACGCTTTTGTGGAGTTATGCTGAGCTGAGTACACGCTAAGAGCAAAGTTGGATTATCTTAAATTTTTTATTGTGTATAGAAAGTGGTTGTGTATGTGTGAAGTATGTGGCAGACATACATACATATATGTGGGTATAAAACAAAAGATTGTATGAGCTGATGATGTTGAGCGGACTTAAGGTTACCTAAGGTGAACACACACACACCTACACACAACAGTTGCAACAGTCAAAATGGACGAGTTACAACACGCGTTCAACTAAGCTAAACTGAACTGAGCTAAGAAAAAACATAGACTGGACCAAAACTGAATGTGTGTGTGTGTGTGTGTGTGTGTGTTTGCCATTGAGTGAGATTTTAATAAATTCTTGTTTGCTTACCTAAAGGCTTTCAAACTGACAACAAAAAGTGTATAGAGAAATGCAAACTCACCAACTCAGCAACATCAACAGCAAGAGACAACGTCGCCAGCCGGCAAGTATGCTGTCTTAAAATTGGGGACAGTCTAAGTGTGAGCATGTATGTATGTACGTGCATTTGTGCAACATATATGTGTACTAACTAACGTTACAACAATGCATAGATACTTATTATTTTCTAAGCATGCAACATGGCTTTAAAGTTAGAGATACAACACTGAAGATACATACTTCAACATATTAACACACACAAGCAAACACAGCCACAGGCCACAGGCCACAGGTTGGATTATGACAAGGACTTTGAATGACACTCAACGATATGATTGAATGACCAATAAGATACTTTAATTAATTGATTGAACTAACATATATGAGTGGCAACACATTGCAATGCGCATCATTAGGCAATAAATACATAGAAAAGCAAGAAAGCACATGCATCAGTGATGATTCTAAGTTGTATGCATTAAAGTTATAACGGTTAGTGTAGTCAAGCAAAAGTGTTGTTGTCTTCGGATGCATTGGCAGCATGAAATGTATGAAAGATGTTTGAATATTTTCATTTGGCATGTTGCCTGACTGTTAGACTGACTAACTGAGTATACACACACATGGGTGTGTGTGTGTGTGTGTGTGTATGCACAAAGCAATTTGAAAATATTTCAAAGCATTTGAACAGAGACGAGCATCCATTTGCCTTGTCTATCTGTCTGACCGCTTGCCTGTCCGCA
Organism: Phortica variegata; assembly: GCA_001014415.1. Lineage (NCBI taxonomy): Eukaryota > Metazoa > Arthropoda > Insecta > Diptera > Drosophilidae > Phortica > Phortica variegata. The sequence goes on along the minus strand of JXPM01000840.1, from coordinate 3,213 downwards.
ACTGTAAGCAACAAAAGCATGAAATACAACAAAAGAAAAGCATAAAATGGTTTAATTAATACATATATGTACGTATATACATATGTATGTATGTATGTATCTAAGCCACAGTCGGCTAGACGAGCGCACAACAAAAATGCTGCAAGAACGAATCGCAAGAAATAAAGCAGCAAAGAATAATTAAAGTAAAAATAAAAACAAAATTTTGTTTGTTTGCCATAATTTAAAGAAATGAAAAGAAAGAAAGGAAAAAAAACCAAAAACACAAATAAATTTTCAAAAACAAATGCGTTGGCATTGAAATCGTTCTATGTTGCTAATGAAACCAAGATGTTATCCAAGAACTAAACGAGTGCCATACTTGCTGGGGCTTGGATCGTCGTGGCAGAGGGGCGGGCGGTGGCGGCACTATCGGCAATACCGGCGGCACATGCTCATCCTTATGGTCACGCAGATATTCTTTGATATGCTCTTGAAATGTATCCGCAATACATGTGCGATAAGCTTCCATAAGGTGAAAACAATTGATCGATTCGTTTTTGTTCTGGCGTATGCATTGCAAGAGACGGTGGGCGAGCGGTGCGCAGGGCGATGTTTCAACTTTGTTCAGACCTTGACGCATTTGCTGAAAGATGCGTTCGAATTCTTCATGTATGTCATCCTGGGAGCTGTGATGGTGAGGCGGCATTAAGGTGCGACACTAACGCCCCACCCCCCCCAATTCTGGCAACTCTATTAAGCACAGTTGATAGGATTTTAACAGCATTTTACAGTTTTTGTTGCCTCTATTAATAAATAGATTTTTAATAGTTGCTAATTTGGTCATGTTATGTTACGTTGAGGCTTAACATAACATAAGGCATTACGATTGCTAGGAACGATGGCATTGGAATGTGAAATGGCTGGAATTCACTATTCTATTAACAATCCTATTAAATGCACTCCTAACTTTTTTCAATAGAGTTGCCAGAATAAGGCCGTAAATTGTTTCAGCAAGTGAGGCGAAATGGCTGTGTATTAAAGGGCGTGGCACATTTGCGTGTTGTTGGTACACTTACAGCTTTTGTATATCTTCGATGGCATTCTGGACCGTGACTTCGCACGACTTTCTGCTCACGGCATTCGCAATGACGTCCGGCACAAAGCGACTCACGTAGGCGCCCATGCTAAAACTCCGTAAAGTGTTTTTTTTTTGTTTTTATGCGCCAATTTTAAGAATTTTTTACTTGAATTTTTTTTTTTTTTTAATTATAATTTTTTATTTTTTTTGTAATTTTAGAGATTTTTTTTTTTGGCTGTCAAACTTTCATATAAAATTATAAAAAGAAAACCAAAATTAAATAAATGTGTATAAAATGTGACGTGTGTTGTAGAAAAATTTAAATAAATTTGCTCGTAAGCTCATCTACACTGCTCCGCTCCGCTCTACTCAGCTCAGCTCAGCTCGGCTCAACTTGGCTCCTTGCTGGCTTTAAACTGACGCACGCCGACGGCGTCTGTTTGTTGGCGCCACGCCTTTAGGGTTGTTGCTGTTGCCTTCGACGTTTGCGCCAACATTTTCGCTTGCATATTTAATTTTGTTTGCGTTCATAAGTTGTGAATTTTAATTTGTTTAATTGCGTGGAATTTGTGTTGACGTTGCCTTCAACAGCACGATCCTTCCATCGTGCTTATGTTAATCACCGAAAGTTTTTCGACTCTTGGGCTCATCTCATTGCGAAACGCTTTGCCTTATCTTCGGCACAGTTTGCTGGCGCTTGGCACAAGTCGGCCGGCACGTTGTGCCTTCTGTTGCTCTTCTCTGTCTATGCAAACAGCTCAAAACTAATAGCAAAAACAATTCACTTCTGTGTGCGCTTCACAAACTTATCATACATGAAAAAGTTAAGCCCAAAAGTTCATATGAAACTTCAAATGATTTAATATTTTCATTCGATTACTTATTTCAATAAGTCAAATACTTGTGTTACTTACTTACGCTTAAACCAGGCAAGTAATTAAAATTGCGTATACGTTAACTGTTCTGTACAAACATAGCAAAGTACAATAGACATAGAAAAGAAAAGTCAAGAATGAATAAAACAACAAAAAAAATGCGAAAAGCAAAGAAAAGTAAGTAAAGAATAAAAGGCAAGAAGAATGCACGCAGAATATTTCAAATTTTTTAGCTTCAAGCTTCAATGTCCGTTTGACTTTTAGTTTGCCAATTAATGTTTGAGTGAAATTTTTCCGTGCATTTTCTTTTGCCAATTTAAACATTTCATGGCTGCTTGCGCAAAAGTTCTTTCTTTTAAACGTGTAACAAATGCCAAAGTACAACAACAACAAAGAAAAACCAGTAAGGGCGGTATAGTCGAGTTTACTTGACAATATAATACCCTGCACACACGGTAGGCGGTCCCATACCCCTAATCTAGAAAGAAATATTGATCTGACTTCGCCTAGTCAAATAGTGTTGAAAATATCAAAAATTGTTAAAAAAAAATGTGAAATTTGCGAAAAATTTGGGTTTGTTGGTCTTTGAGGGGTAACCATCAAAGAGAGGGGAACTTTGTGGCATGCAGTTTTAAAGATATATATCTACAGAGTTCGTATACAAGGTTCGTATCTTCAATAGTTTTGGACACATAGCAGTTTATAGAAAACAACTGGGGGAGGGGGAAAATTTGTGGTATGCAGTTTTTTAGGGTTATTCATACCGAGTCTATATCATTGGATGTTCGAGTTATAGTGTTTTGAAAAGTTGGTGGTGCTGTATGAGCGGGAAGGAGTGGGCGTGGCACAAAACCCTTCAAACTTGATCTGCAGCCGAGCATCACGAGTCTACTCTCCAAATTTCAAGTCTCTTGCTCTTATAGTATCCGAAAACCATTGGTGAATACGGACAGACAATTTCTCTTGTCGTCCCGATTAAAAATATATATACGTTATGGGGTCCCCNCAATTTCTCTTGTCGTCCCGATTAAAAATATATATACGTTATGGGGTCCCCCTCCCTTCCTTGTATGCGTTACATACTTTTGGTCTCAAACAAACTTAATATACCCTCACACACTATGTGTACAGGGTATAAAAAGTCAATAAGCAATGCTCACTCACTCACTGACTGACTGACTTGCCTACTCGCTCATCGACTCTTTCAATCTATTATATGCCATTTTATATTATTGTTGTTGTTCTCTTCTTGTTAGTCTGGTATTTTTATTGAGCGTA
>JXPM01000835.1:30559-51649 GCA_001014415.1 Phortica variegata | reverse complement strand
ATTTAGATATATAGTTCTCATTAATAGTTCAACCCAGAGCGTGTTCATTGATTGCTTCCCACGCATTTAAGCCGATATTTTCTGATTTTTTTATGCAAAAAAGATCTTAAAATTATTTACCATAACTGTAAATGTAAAATGCAAAAAAACGTAATAAAAATAACAAAAGAATTACATAAAATAATTAAATACTTTGTAAGTACACTATTGCAGAAATTGAAAAAGGGATGAATGTATACAGAGGGTTATACCTTGTATGAATATGATTTTTAGAAGAGTAATTTCGAGAAATTATGAATTAATTTTGTCTGTATTGGAATTAACAAATATTCACAGATAGAACAACTTAGGTAAAACTAAAGACTGTGAAGAGCATACGAAATTAAAGAATTAAATATATTTTAACAGTGCTTTTGTTCAGCATTAAAATCAATTGTGTGTAAAAATGTGAATTCTTAAAAAAGTTATGGATTTAGAAATCGATTTTTTACGAAAACATTTTCACATTATTTTAACGTTTTTTCCTATATGCCTTATTTAATCTAAGTCCTAAACATTTTTTTAAACACAAACGAATGCACACACACACAAATGGATAAAAGCTATTTTTTTAGCCATATAAGCAACAAAAAAAAAAAAAAAAATTAAGCAAATTAATGTCATTTTATTATCGGAAAAAATATATTATTTATGTATAGTTTTTATAAACATTATTTCATTTACCAAGTAAGATGTAGCAAAAACTAAAAATTAATAATAATATGAAATAAATTCGTACATATAAAATATCTCTAGAGTATAGAAATGTAATTAAATTTACAGAATTATGAATAAAGATCAATTGAACTGAAAAATATGAAACATTTCTTTTTAAGAGGAAGTTGAGTACACATTTGCGATTAATTGAAAACAGTTTGTATTTTATTTTATTTAATATACAGATCAGAGATATGGAATTGTTTTTTTATTCTTATCGAGCATCAAAAAGTTTTTAAAGTACAAAGCAATTATTGTTTTACAATATTATTGTTTTTGAAATAATATAGCATGTTTTATAGTCGTGTTGTTTCAAACCGACAATTGTTTCTTTTTTATAGCTAATTCAGCGTTCAGACTAGCTACATTTTAATTACCGAGTTGTTTGATTATTACAGGATAGTTCTGCCTTTTGACATCAAACAATTAAAAAAATTAATTTATTTGTTTACAATACAAAAATAACTCAAATAAAGAATGCCTTCAACTTTTTCAAACATATAATTTCTGTCTATTTATGTTATTTATACTTATATCTTAGTAATAAAAAATAATAAATTATTTCGATGAATAAGTTTGGTATAAAGTAGAAATACAGGTCCTTTTTAAAACTCAATATTGTATGTTCGTCCGTCTCTGCATGCCAATTCGTTATACATTTCTTCAACGGTATGTTCACTTAGAACTTACTGCTGTTCAGACCATTAAGAAAATTAAAACATATTGTTTGAACTTCAATACACTCCAATGTAGTATTTTTGCCAAGTTAATTGAGGGAGTTGACGTCTATTTAACGGAAACTATTGAANGTTTGAACTTCAATACACTCCAATGTAGTATTTTTGCCAAGTTAATTGAGGGAGTTATTTTTTGACATTTGTTGATTTTCTCTGTTTACTTTTCTTAATCCAACCTTTTGTGTACAAAACTATGGTTGAAGATTTATTTCCTATAACTCTTTTTACTGTTCTTTATCCACCCTTCTTAACACAAAAATTTTAAGACATGAACATTTTGTTTTGTTTAAGATACGTCATATTCCATTTTCTGTACATCTCGTTTCCCTGTGTAAAGCTCTCATCTTAATAATCTCATGATCATTTGGTGCATGCTGTACAAGGATATTCCCGAAAGATATTACATTCTTTATTAACTTTGACTTGGGAACAACTTTTTATAGAGGAAACTGTCATAGAAATATGACAATTGTATAGACAAAACATTTGTGATTGAAAAATGGGTGGTACCATATCTCAAATTAATTCTGGACTGTAAACTTTTTATTATTATTTGTTCTTATTTAGTAAACATTTATCTGTGTAAGTGATGGATATAAAGTCTTTGGTAAATGTTTGTTCAAGTGGGGTTTTGTTAATTTACGGTGATATCATATTTGTTTGTGCACTCCGTTTATAAGACGAGAAAAATGTTGCTATCTAAGTACGATATGGTGTTTAATAGTTAGTTAATAGACATATGAAGAGTACACAAAATATATTTCATGTAATTTATCTCATTTAGTTCGATTATTTGACTTATGATAAAATTTGGACTTTTGTGCGTATTTATTGCGAAAAGGATTACAATGGCAATGCCATTTACTTTAATTTTGCAAAATCTAAATGAGACGAATTGAATCGGAGTGCAGAATATGCCGACTTTGAAGTTGTGTCTAATCTTTCATTGCATTTGTTTCAATATTGTACTTTAAAAAAGTTGCACAATATTTTGTCAAATTTGCACAATATATGGCTTCGGATTTAAGAGTTTTCAAGCAAAATTGCAATAAGCATATTTGAAAAATCAATCCTCTTAACAGTTAAATCTCATTAAAAACCGACCGAAATGTGAAACATTAAACTCATATTTGTGCTTATTTTCACAATCAGAGCCCAAACTTTCGCCCAAAATATATGTATATAAATCTTGATTAATCTTTATTATAATAATTAGCAAATATGTAAAAATCCGTTACTCACACTTATTTTATGCATTTTGTTACTTTGTACAGAGACACTAAGATTTACTTAAATATTACATATGTAAGTAAAAGTAATTATTGTCATTAGTTAGTAAATTGGATTTATTTTATTGTCCTACCCATAATTTTTAACGTACATCAAGTGAGTTGTGAAAAACTGACAGACATATGTATGTAAGTAATAACGATTTGTCAAGAATATTCGAAATTGGTTTATCTTTTTCAATTAATTAACTTATTAAATTTTTAGTTCTTTTTTGAATGTCAATAATGTAATGTTTAATGCATTTATATTTTTATTTATCTGATTCAAAGATGGAGCAATCACTCGTATAAAATCTTTAGGGATTTTCATTATTTTATTTTTGCTTTTATTAATAATTATTGCTACATCACCCACACGAATAACGGTTTTTTCTTATTTATAAATAAATTATTTTTTTTTGTTAAGTTAATAAAACTTCCTTTATCATTTCATTGTGATGATTATTGTCATTTAAGTAAGTAAAGGTGTTTCTTGAACATCATAATTGAAAAATGTTTTTATTATCATAATTAAATTTCTTCTAGTAGTTACCACGAATCCACAAACATTTATTGTCTCTTGTCATCGTTTATTGTCAGCTTACAATTATATAGTTACTAAAAATTCCAAAACACGTAAAAAAAATACTAAATTAGCACAATTGCCTTGCAAACTCCCCTCGCGAAGTCTTTACTTCGTGAGAATGCAAAATTGTTTCTGTATATAATTCCAAATCGAAATATTTTGAAATTTGGGTTTATCTTTGTAAAAATTACTTTTTGAAATGTATAAACAAACATCATTTCCGCTCAACTTCAACAGTTTTGCTTAAGATTATTGTCACGATATGTTTTCAGATGATATTTGCCTGGTTGTGAAAATTTTCTCGCCCTTTGTCGCTCGTTCGTTTGTTCATTTAACACACCCAAGCATATCCTGACGTATCAGTCTTTGCCAGGTGGTTTCAGTTTGGAGATATACACTGTAAAGTTATAATTTTGAAAAAAAAAAAACAATTGGGATATGTAGTTAAGTGAACTACAAATTACAAGATATGATCAGCATGTATAGGCTGTGTCATCAGGAGCGAGTGTGTTAAACAAAAACAAATTTATTTTCGAATCTGCGAGGTAATTATTATAGATTATCGACCGTAGGACTCCAAGATAGGATTCCTTGAGTCGCAACCAGGTTGAAAACTGCTAAAATTGCGACAAGTGTTAAGTACCCGCTCATTATTCGTAAGCTTGCCGCTGAATCCTTGCTATCAACGACATTTATTTTCCAACCAAGGTTATTGTGCGTAAAACACTATAAATAATATTTCAGGTATCATTTAAGTAATTTTATTAAAGTTCGAACTACCCGAATGTGATTACCTGATAGTAAAGTAAATCTGGAGCATTTAACGGAACTGTCCAATTCATGTATCCAGGCTCGCCCTCATCACACATCAACTCCAAGGTTTGCACGTACTCCTCGAAAGTCTCAATTTCAGCTGAGCGGTCTATGGTGCGATGTGTCCATTCACAGTATCGACCGGCTGTAATGTGCTACAATAACAACTGAATCCAGAAACAATCGTTATGCTTACTTACCTGCTGTAGGTATCGGGCTGCCGTCTTCATCGAACTCTACGCCCGCATAGACATGTTGCTTCTGCAACTCTAGGCCTGTTTTTTGGCCAATTCCACCCTCCGGTGAATCCGTTATATAAAATGGATGGTACCTACGAAATAATAATAACAGTATAAACATATTTACGCACATACTTATGAAATAAAAACATTTTTATCAAATATTATTACCTAGCTGGCTGTGCTGGGTCGTCGCCACCCTCAATATAGAAATCATATGTCTTACCACGCTGTACCGTTATCTCTGGTATTAACACATCATTCAAATACCAGGCAATACCCCAAGACGGCACTCCAGTTATTGGAGTGTAGCCACGCTTTCCTCCAGTCGGACCGATTCGCGCAGTGAATTTTAATTCGTTCTCAATGTGCCGGGTTGGCCATGGAGTCGGACCTGATTCGTCCTTCACGCTATACAGCGAAGTCTTGCAGCCATGGTCATTCTGAAGATAAGCCACAAGGTTACTTGTCTCCCAACAAACTGTGAAATTTTTACTTACATGGGATGAAAAGTTAATGCGTATGTCATCGGAATTATGGTCACTAGCGGTGTGCGAATGAGCATTCGCTTCTTTACGGCTGTTTAGCGGTCCAATGGCCGCTATTACTGAGACTTCTCGGTCTGTGGGTATGGGTGAGTCATATATGGGTTCATTGGTTTGCAAAAGCCTTTTATAACGAATGCTGGTGACGCCACTCTTCCGTTCTCCGCTTACTGCACGATTAAATAAGCTATTTAAAAATTAAGATGAGAAAATGACTTATAATGCTTACAAACAATTACGTCGTTCCGACCACCGATCCGTTCATCGGGGCAAACGCCGTGCTGACCATCACACTGTGACAAGTCCGAAATAAAATAATCTTCGGCTCGGAATACACGTGCCGTCGTATCATAGAAAGCAACCACCACATCCGACTGCGACATCTGCGATCTGCCATTTGCACCGGACAAGCCGAATGACATGTATTGATCTTCAGCGATACGTCCGAACAGTTCTATTTGAAGATACTCGCCTTGAAGTTCCCATTTGACTTGCAATTTATTCGGGAGGATCTCTCGACAGTTGGTATGGATAGGTCGTGGCGTCGTGGTCGTTTGCTAAGAAACCATTGCAAAAGCAAATATTAGTACGACATTTAATATTATAATTTGAAACTTAAAGATTTTAAAATAATTTCTGGAAGGTCGATCGTTACATATCAGGGATATTATGACTATGCTAATACTCACAGGTGTATACCACCATGGAGGCTAATGTACGCGTTAAATGAGTAAACAGAAATAGATAGAGAGACGAAAATATTTTTGTACAATGGTTTTGCAATGTAAGTATTATTAAATAAATAATACAGTTGATAGCAAGTTTTATGATTTTCTGTGTATATGAGCAAGTGTGTGGATAATATGTAGAAAATGTATAAACATACATATGTGAATTGATTGCACTTACAGTAATTTTCGTTTGACCTAGCGCGGGCGGTACATCTAAGTCCTTTGGTATGAAAACATGACCGAAGTTGTGTCTATACTCAACACACCAAACTGCAAGCCAATCTATGTCGTAGACAGTAAGTGGGCTAGGTAACTGTATCTCGATATCTTCACCTTGATAGCCGCGCAGAGGCTCCAAAGAACCAATTTCATTTGGTACCTGAAATTACAAGAAATAATATAAAGTTATCATATACATATGTAGTGTAGAGAACTTAAAGTCTTCCAAAGACATATAAGTTACCTTTACACCCATTATATTTGGTTCAGAGCCATTGCCCACCCAGAAGTACGCATCGGGACCCGCACCGTCGTAGTGCAAGTTAGGTCTGTGGGCATTACATAACGAAATCCATTAAATTGAGAAAACAGTTTTAGAATTTCGCTTACATGTAAAAGGTTTTTGCATCTAGCACGCTAATGTTGCTAGAGCGTAGTCCATGGGCCAGACGTTTAAACTCCGGCAGTACGCGAGGTTTAGGTACATCTATACCAGGCGGTATGAAGACTTCCCCGAAGTCAACCTTGAAGAAGTTACCAACAAAGCATTAGTATTCACATGTGTATTTCAATTATAATATATATTTTATTCATTTTTCTAGAAGTTTACTCAAATAAAGTATATAGTAATTAGCAAGAAACTAGTCCGCGTATCATAAAAATCAGCCATTCGCTAATGTTTCAGTTTTTGTGGAGATGTGCCCACACATAAAGATGTACATATATACCTAATTATGTACACATATATTTACATACACTTAAACTTGTGACTGTCCGTATGTATGTGAGAGTAGATTTTCCAAAAATGAGACAAAAATAACACTGCTGCGCGCGCATAACTCCACAAGAAACACCCAACCATCCCAATCCAACTTCACATCGTCCCCAAAACTCGACTCGACGCAACATGGCTGCGTGACGGACGTATAACATCAATATGCACCCTGTACTTATGCTTACATTGGTGTGTGTTAATATACATCCAAAGCTTTCTGGAGCTGAGCACACATACACACATATGCTAACACATAAGTGCATACACACACGTTGGGACCAAGTGTAAATTGTACATAAACTCTATATTCATGTGCAACCACTTGAGTTAATCAAAAATGTCTGCTGTAATTTATTTTACTACAGACGCCATCTTTTTTTTCCCAAATTACCACTTCCTCTCCACTGATTACATTTCCCTTGCAGCCAAGAAGCAGAATAGTTACAATACAACACATAATTTTAACAAAATGTACTTATTTGTCGATTATTAGAAGGATATATATAAAAAAGTCCAGTGCCTTGAAGCTTGGGACACCGAAATAAGTAGTAGTTGTTACTAAATAAATTAAAAATATATTAAACTTATACCCTTTGCATTTTAGTTTTTTGTCCTGCTGCTAACAGTTATATAAAAAATATATATTTATTCTAGTTACTGTACAAACTCTACCCAATCTTCAATATTTTCCGTTTCAGTCATTAAAAAAAATCTAGTTTTGTCGACTTAAACATTGTTTTCACTTAGCTGACAAAAAAAAAAACTTCCGCAAAATGAATGTTAACAAAGAAGAAAGTTAAAAATAAAAAAAAAGAATGTTCAACTTACCGTAAATCGTCTGCACCATACTGAGAGCCACCGAATATCTTTAATCCTTTTGCCCATGGGTAAACGCAGTATGATGTCAGTGTTGTTGTGAGCCTGCAATATTGGCGGATCACTGAATGTGCAGCATAAGGGTGTACAAAAGATTGAAAAAACATAGAAAAAAAGTTACATAAATTTGTTTTTTCTTTTTAAAAATTATTGCTTATGTCTTTTTATATACATTATTATGAACAAAAAACCAAAAAGTCGTTTCGACTAGACTAATAATAATAGCCAAATGACGTAAACATTATTTTAAATTATTACATGCGGTGGTGATGTATGCATTATATATATAATATAATCGAATTTGAACTTAAGTTTCGTTAAATGCATCAGATAGTTTGTCTGTGAATCTTTTTGACAATTAAGAATATAATACAAAGCAGTGTACCCTCCTCATCTAGTATATTTAGAGTAGTTGAATCAAGAAACGCACATAACTTAAAGCGACTATTCGGGCAGTGCAGTATCAAATGCATGTCATCTTGGAAAACCAATAACATGTTTATTCACTTTCCTTGTATATGAGGGTTGTTCACGCCAATCCAAAAATTGACTGTGTAATTGCAAGAATGTCACTCATTGACCTGTATTGTAGTTGATTTAAGAGGACACTGACCGACACTGAGATCATCAGATTCCGAAGCAACCACATAGACAAGACATCAGTCGGCGACAAAACTAGATTCTGTCATCTGTAACTGGTCTAAACTACTTAAAACATTTTGTCATTTTGGCACAAAATGCACCCTTGACATAACGGTGGCAGCAGTCGAGTTGCTGAGATTGATTTTATTCACTTTAATCAGCCAACACAAATTGAAAAGTATCGTCTACTAATGCCTTGACAAAATGTATTTGTTTGCATGTATCTGCCTGGGTTGGAATCCCCAGAAGTCACGACTCAAATTTGACGAATCATCTGCGAGCATATATGTACATATGAATGAGTATGAGTGTAGTATGGGTATATTTATTCGCACAGGCCTCAGTAGGCAAACATTTTTATTTGATTTGTCTCTGGCTTTCCGTGATGTATGCTGGTACGGTGAGATACACTTTGCTGTCTTGTTTGTTGATGGATAGACAGCTAGATTGTTACTTTAGTTCGATCGATTTGAATTTAGTCATCGAACATTTTATTTGAGTTTCTTGGCTGCCATTCGTTCCAATTAGTTGTTTTTGCGTCTAAAAAGATGCAACTCAAAATGTTTGCTTGCTGCCTTTTCTTGGCTGTTTGGCGTGTCTTTATACGACAGACTTTTGTGCATGTTAACAAAAACCACTGAGTCTTTTGCATGAATTGAATAATAATAAATTTAAATAAAAGCTTAAAAATATTCGACTTGTTGCTCGCTTATGTTGATGTTTATTTACATTTATAAAACTGTTGCGTACTCAATTAATTAACAAAAAACTGTGAATAGGCATTTGACAATGGCAGACGGAGATTTGGAAGGAGGTTTTCCCACTTTTAAATGACACCAATAAAGCGTTCACCAACCCTCAAAACAGTTTATGAATAAGTAATTGAGTAACTGCCAACCACAGATGAGTCCCGTTCGAACGATGACTACTCAATTAAATTAGAATTAATATAACGTACGATATAGAGGAGAGATCTGAAACGAGTGGTAGTGGAAACGTTCAAGTAGTAATGCATGAAATTTTGACTTTGAGGGTGTGACACACAAATTAAATATGAAGTTGTGGAGTACATGTACCAACATCATGTTAAAAGATGCCTGCTACGTTTTTCGCCGTCAGCACAGTTAATTCAAATTTAATTACGTTAAAGAAATTATCGATAATACGACGTCGAATGATAAAGGTTGATGTAGAAGCAGTTAGCCAAAGCCTTAACATTTTCACCAAGAAACCAAACGTGTTGAGAATTTCTATATAATGTGATGACTAATGATCACAAAATGACTTCAATAACTTCCCTACGGATTTAAGAGAATGTGAGACGGTTGCATCTCAAAAAGTGAAGTGGCAAGCAAAGTAAACTGCGCCGTAGTAGCCCATCACAAACCATCCGCAGGATTTAAGTGCAATGTTTTAACGAAATCTGCATAGATCAGTATTAAGAGCCAGCAAAGTCCTGAAGATGTATATTAAATATCGTTCAGTAAAGTTTAGCTCAGCTCAGCAAGAGAACAGCAGTTGGAAGCTTCATTTGCGTGTTTCAGAAATCTAATTTAATTACTTATGCTTTGCGCATCTATTGTCACGGTGCTGTTGCCCTTTTTATTATAAAATGTGATCCTTATATAAAAAACATGATTGGCGTGTCTGCCACAAAGCTGCAACCGCCAACATTGGCGTTTGCGTAGGCAGGCGTTCTAGTGGCAATAAAGGGAGTTTCAAAGCTCCTCAACAATATGTACAACTTTTTGCTTATCTCTTTAGTATTCTTGTTCATTCGAATATTAACTCATTTACATGAACTCCGACCTCAACAACCGAGCAGAATCAAAGAAAATGAAGCAATAATTTCTACCCCATCAAACATGAAAAGTAAAGAAAAATCAAGTGCAAGGTGGGAGTGGGAGTTGCAGGGTGACTATGGTAGTAGGGCAGAGTGGGTAATGTGTCTAAAAGCGTAAATGCGTGCAATCGTTTCGGCGTTCCGCTACTACACCCTCTAAAGCAAAATACAATGAATCGCTTCTAAAAGCTTTGCAGACGCTTTTCCTGTCTGGTGACGTCGGCCGTCATCGAATGAACTAATAAAGCCCGGCACGTGGCTTCAACAATGAAACGCATTAAAGTCGATTACAATATGAAGTTCCTTTTTCGATTGTGTACTACACTATCCTTTCATACCACCTCATCACTTTGTTTTGGCCATTCTTTTTGTTGCTTTAACATTTGGATTTTTTTTTAATTTGTTGAATCACGGGTTACGGGTCGGCACATATGAAATATTGTATGTGATATAATGTAAACTGACGTCCACAACGAACAGAACTTATTTGGTTTTGTGAAAAGTGGAAAGCAAGTCGCATTTGTACAGTTCCTTAAAACCTAATATGACTAGCTGAATGCTGCCTAAACTGGTTAGGAATTGAAAGTCCAAATAGGGCTATTCTGCCGGTGCAAACACCATACTATCCAGTCTCGCGCCCACTCGTCCTTCTGTCTGCAACGCTAACTGTCGATTTATATGTCGTGGGCGGCGACAATTGGCGCGCAGCGCTTTAGAACATGAACCAACTGCACTTTTCACTTATTGCCGGCACCAGTGATACCGACGCGATGCATTTGTTTTTACTCAGCTTCATCATACAAATGTGAGCCGCGTATTCATCTGCAATTCACGTCCTTACAATATTGAAGTTTTGATCATTTCTATATAATAAACAAAATGAAGAATTTAAAATCTTCGAACTCTCAAGCCCTTGTTAAATTTTGCAGCAACAAAAACCATAGCGAATTTTCAAACAAACGTCACGAAATGAGGTGGCAGTCATTTCAAAGCTTAAATATTGATGATATTTGAAAAGAATAAGAAGAATTGCATGTTTTATTACGGAACAGATTAATTGGGGATGCTCGTTAAAGCTACGAGCGTCTAAGGATAAAAACTTGCAAGGCCAATCCTCCAGCTAACAGCTTTAAATTGCCAACATACGAACAAGCGGCATACAAATGGAAGTGATAAGAGGCAGATCAGGCAGCTTAGCAGGGCTGTACAATTGTTTGCGATTCTATATGTACGTGTTCTTATGAGACTTCAAGGCTCGAACCTTGAGTCATTTTAACCGAACGAGTTACTTGGAAAAGGTGTGACGGAATATTTGTTAAGAATAGACTGGCTTGGGATAATAGCGGAAGTATGCGTGGGAGTCGACTAAAATTTAAACAGCATAATAAATGAATTTCTTGCATTTGAATGGAGCAATAAAAGAAATGGGATATGTCCCAATATCACAACATACACAGCAGAATGCATTGAATCGCCAGACAATTTAAAGGCAAGGGGTAGTTGAAAAATGAGTTTTAATTTTTTAAAGTGGTTTTATTGTGAACCGTCCAACAATCATTCTAGAAATCGACGATAAGAGTTGTTTGCTAATGCATTGCTTTAACGATAAGAAAATTCTACTTGCTATTTTTCGACGGATGCGATTCAGTTGTTAGTGTATTAGTCCGGAATTAACTATTTAATGTTAATGTACATTTATGAATACAAATAAGACTGATGTACTTACACTCCTGTGTATTCTTCCGGATAGGGTATAATATAGCCTTCTGGGCTGGGTCTCGGCGTTTTTCCCACCCAAAAGAAGGCGTCCGGTCCTGTCCCGTCATAAGCAAACGACTTTACAAACAGAGTTGATTCATCGACGGCGTAGATTGAACCCTGTTAATGCAAATAAAAGTTTTGCAAAGCTATTTTAATGTATGTTCATAACTTACCTTAATGCCATGAGCGAAGTTTGTGAATTGTCCAATGTAGCGACCATAAAACGGCTCTGGTGGTGCACGTCCCTGAGCTGTAAACTCACAAAATGCATTATTTAAATTGATGCTTACGAACTGCTAATTACCAATAAAGTTCGTGGTATTGGAATTAATGTAATCACAACAAAATTTTGAAATGAGCAGGTGATATTTGCATTTTTGTTTTCGTTCATTCTGTACTTCTTTTGTTCGATATTTGATTTGTAACAATTTTCTTTCAAAATATGAAAAAGTCTAATGGGAATGCAAACCATTTAAAATACTATAAAACTGAAATCGAAACGCAGCGCATGAAAGCTAAACATTTTTGAACGACCAAAACAAGGTGCGGTCACAGTTGCTGATACACAGATATGGAGAAAGCATCATACAATCAAAGCTGCTTAAAAAAACGTATATAAAAAATTCTAAGCGTTTGCATTTTTGCACTTTGTGTTTCAAGGGTTGTAAGTGAGGAAGAGGCGAGAGCCGCATACTTTTTGCGTTTGTTGGTGTTTCCTAAAATGTCTCAATTGCAAAAAACGAAAAGGATACTGTCTGTGGCTCAATCTGGCAGCGAGGGTTTGAGTGGTGGTGAATGGCATGGCAGCGTGCACAGGGAATAATATGCATTAAATCTACTAATGCGTACATTAATCTCTGTAGGCTGAGGCTCAAATATAGAGCACGTGTCTCCATGAAATATATGTACGTGCTCGAGGATATTTATACAAAGTGGTGATGGGAGGACGATAACAACAATGACGACGATGTTGTTGATGATGTTGACGGGCATGACGTTGAGGGCGATGCGAAAGAACAATAATGATGCCTGACTACGTTTGATGATAATAATAATGTTGCTAAGTTTTTTGTGTTTTTGTTGATAAGTCGACTGAAGTTTGTTGCCACACCAGTCCTTTCGTTTGTCATCGCGTCATCTTGACAGCAACATTAACTTTGGGGCGGTGAAATCATTGATGATGTGACCCAGCCTGATCCGATTGGAAGATAAGATACATACTATATTTCGTTAATTTGGACACAACTATCCTTTTAATGTTATTGTTTTTTTTAGATCTTCGAATTTGTCCAAGAGGATCAGGAAACCAGCACATATTTTTAATCTAATTTTTTTTTTGTTAATAAAATGATGTTCTAATATATCCAAAAACTCTTAATACAAGTGCAGACAAAGTAATCCGCAAATAATTTACAAATGCTGGTAACCATGGCTATTGTGTATTTTACAATGGATTGTCAGAACGAATTGGCATTTTTCACAGCGTGTAAAAAGAAACCAAAACTCACTTAGCAACCACCAGTACCAGCGCCCTTGCAATATCTCGACCAATTCTATATTGAAAAGGGTTGCCCAAAACACTCCCACCATGCTATCATTAGCTCTGGTTTGACAGAGAGCCACGAAAACTTATCGGAAATTTCAAACGCAATGATTTTACATGAACACTTGTATAAATTTGAGACACATTTGGTGCTGCTAAACAATTTTTTAAGCTGATTTAATACTAGACTTCATATATGTATGTTTACATTCTCTCCACTTATATAAATGGTAAATTGTAGACCGAAAGATTGTAAACTTTCCTTAATATGAAAACTTATTTAAATAAAAAAAAAAAAAAAAAAAAAGAAAAAAATATTAATCTTTCTTTAATTTTCGTAACGAAAAAGCTAGATTTAATCATCTTCCTCATAATTTCATTACTTCAAAGACATCAAAGACAAAAATGATTACTAAATTCGCACTAATCTCCCGGTAATTTATTTTATCGCAGACACATCGCTACCCACCAATTCTAACCAACTCTCAACAATAGTCACGGCAGCAGCATCAAATTCCAAATGAAATTTTCATTTACTTCCTAAATACACTCATGAGCAGGTTGAGGAAAACGACGAGGAAAGTGAAACCAACGACAAGTCATTAAAGTTAAAAAATATTCCTCCCCTAGGATTCTATCTCTAAAAGGGGAAAATACAAACACACAAACATACGTAAACGGAGATGCACAAGTAGACAAGACCAATGTTTGTTTTCCCGGGAATGAGGGATTCTGCTGGGGATGTGATGCGTTGCAAGGTGGTGGCACCAAATCGAATAAAATTTAGCTGACTCAATAAAAATCAAAAAGCGTTAATGCTAACGATATGACTGACTTTAAGCTGAACACGAGAAAATGCGGATAGCATTGAAGAAAGAAGAGGGTGGCTCAGTTGGTGGGAGAATGACAAAGCTGTGAAACTGAGATGAAGTGCTGTGAAGCAGGGAGGCCCAACCATTTTCAATTCATTTGCCTACCTACTCATTCATCGTGGTATATGCTGTTTGTGGTCATTTCTTGTTTTGCATTGTTTTCTTGCAACTGCATTGAGTCAATGCTGTAACATTTTTGGTTTGTTGGAAGTTTTGAGTTATCAAAATAGTTCCAGCAATAGAGCCACGTGCAAATTGGCACCAACCACTTATCAGCAGTTGCCAGTTTCGATTATTTGAGCAAATTGTGCCTTTGCCGCAGCAATTGTCATCATGTTAGCTTCACTATCATTGGCACCACACTAAGCAGATTTGTTCGAGTCGATTTGTTGAATTCGCGGACACATTCGCAGAGGCGATATCAACGCTGCACACATTTATTTCAATTTTATGACTTCATCTAATAACAAATCCACAACCAAATGAAACTCTTAAACTTATGTCGCAGCAGCGAGGAAACTGCAACAACGTGCAAATCCAACGGAGATTAGAACTTTACTGGCTTCGCGTGACGCTTCGTTGTAGTGGTACAAAAAGAATGATGTCAGGGAGATTTGTAAACATGGGTGGTAGTTGTTATTTGTAGCAATACGCCATAGAGATTAAGTTAGGTTGAACCGAAGCATTGCTTCTAGCATCACGCTTCAGCTAATTTAATCGCTGCAAATTGCTCAACAATCTGCGCTGGATTATATGTAAGTATATCTATGTGAAAATAGTTATGATGTGTCACCCTCGCCTCGTGTGGGCGTCAGTTCAACATGAAAGAGGATGTTTGACTTTATTTTAAAATCTTTATGAGATCTTAATGAGATGCAATCTTTTTGAAGTGTTTTCATATAATATACCATGCATTAGCACAATGCGAAAGTTGTTTTTATAAGTGTCAAGGTATATTAAGTTTGTTTGAGAGCAAAAGTATGTAACGCATAGAAGGAGGGTAGGGGACCCCATAAAGTATATATATTCTTGATCAGGACGACAAGACAATTTGATATAGCCATGTCTGTCTGTCCGTCCGCCCGTATTCACCAATATAAGAGCTAGAGACTTGAAATTTTAAAGGTAGGCTCGTGATGCTCGGCACTAGATCAAGTTTGAACGGTTTTGTGCCACGACCACTCCTTTCCGCCCAACCAGAACCGCCAACTTTTTTAAAAGGCTATAACTCGAAAACTTGGAGCGATAGAAATATGAAAATCGGTATGTTGGCTCAGTAAACTCAAAACTATAAAAAGTACGAACCTGAAATTTTGTATACAAGCTCAGTAAATATACGACTTTAAAGCTAAATAACCCTTTTTTTGGTGGTTACCTCTCAAAGACCTACATACTCAAATTTTTCGTGAATTCAACCTCTTTTGACTGATTTTCTTGATATTTTGAACACTATTTGGATAAATACGACATCGGATAAATATTTTTTTTTAGTAGATTTGGGCATTGGCACCGCCCACCGTGTAAGCACGAGTTTTTTTTTTGTGTTCTTCGAAAATAGTTTAACAATTATTGAGTCAACAGACAAAACAAGCCAATCTTATTTATGTAACATGTATGGACAATGACATAAGCCAAATAACCTCAATCGCTCACCTCTTCGCAAATACCTGCTGGCAAATTCAACTGAAACTGGTTTATATTAAAATTTTCAACACGCATTTATTTAGCCTTTGAGCATTAAATTGTGCGTCGACTGTGTTTATGTGGCCAACAAGTTTAACAAACTTGGAGTGCATTTGCAGTCAACTGTCAGACACACTTTCATTTTTTCAGTTTTCCATTTTAATATTTCCCACCTCTCTCTTATTCTCTATCTCTTCTCAGTCCCTCTCTAAAATTGTTTGATTTTTTGAGCTTTGTTAATTATTTCACATTTCTTACTTGTTGGTATCTCAGCATCAAAAGAGGGTTGCAGAAATTGATTCCAATCCGTGCGACTCCGATTACAACTGGAAGTGCAACAACAAAAGATATGTGTGTGTGTGATTGTAAAGCTTCAATGTTGAAACCTGGCTTACCACCGCACGTTACGTAATCATCATCATTACGGTCGTCAGTTACTTTTAGCTCAATCACTTATTTGTGTTACGACCGCTATTCCCCATATGTGCTTACAAAACAAGTTCAATATTGAGGTAAAAAAGTGTGAGGCATCATCAAAATTTAAAGTGGATCTTTATTGTTTTTCAGTGATCTTTCGAGTTTATTAACTTACGTTCTTGCTTTAGCTCTCTCTCTCTCTCTCTCTCTCTCTACAACAGCCTTAGTTTTGTTCTATTAGAAATGAAAAGCTGAACTTCAGCTATGAGGCACCTAACCACCTTAAGCAAGGTCAATGAACGTTAAAAATTTTGGTCATTATTAGTTTTCTATGAATACTCTTAAGAATCGAGCGTACTCAATGGAATGTCAATGAACTTTATTTTCAGAGCGTTGATCTACAAGAAAAATATCTCGATCAGAATAGCGAATGAAGCTGTGATTTTTTGGCTCGATTTTTAAAACTTTTAGATTTCTACTTAAAAACATTTTATTTAATTCCAACTTGTAGTAACAAAGAACTAATAAACTAACATACCATATTATATTTACATTCATACTCCCATATGTATATAAGGTCATTTCGGTCAAGTTCGAATATCTTATTGGTAAAAATAAATGAATTTCAATCTCAATTTGGAACTTACCTTCACTGATAAAGCAGCTAAACGACACGACAACAACGAGCAATTTAATTAATCCTCGCATTGATAACACCGAGGTCGGCGGCGATGACGGTGTAAATGCCATGTTGCTCTTGTTGTCTTTCCCTGACAACGCGTTTTCCTGATTTTAAGCTGTGTTTCTGGATGAGAATCAAAGTGTTACGTTTTATCTCTTTTCCAATTTCGAAGGTCGTTTCAATAGGTATAAGATTTAATTTTATATGAAAATTGTTTTTGTCTGTTAGTGAAGTGCTGAATTTCGTTAAGTAGGTTTTGTCGGCGCTAATGATGATGATGAAGATAGTGCCTAGATGCACTTGTTTTAACGTTTTGGTGTTAAAATTGTTGTATTCAAAATGTTATATCTGTAGTTTTGCTATGACATGGAGAAGTTCGCAAGGCTTTTACATTACTTGCTCTCTATTGTATGTGACTTCAATTATGTTTTTTCGAAGATTTTATATTGTAATAAAGTATTTTTTATTTTTTTTTCACAGTTGAAGAAAGTTGTATATTTTTGTGATATTTTCTACAGACACTACACTGATGATATTTGTTTGTATTTTCATTTCAATATTTAATGCTTCGAATTATTTAATATGTTCTACAAATTCAACTTAAACAACGAAAAAAAAGTAAGGCCATGCCTTTAAGTACAAAGTATTTTCTATCACAGTCTCTTATTATTTTTATTTAAAAATTGTTTTATTATCAATATGTTTTAAAATAATATTTATGTAAAAAAGAAAAAAAGGGTTTTCCCTTTCCACACAGCATAAATGAAAATAAACACAACGAAAACTGATTGCCGCAATTTCAAAAACGCGTGTCAGGTTTAGGTCGCGGCTCCGACTTGGACTGAATCGGTTTTCGGATCCATTTTCCAATATTCGCAGAGTAAGCAAAAAAAAACTGTCATTTGGCAGAGCTTTCGCGTGTAACATCTCTTTCTCGCTCAGTCACCTGCCACCTAATGCAGAGCTTTTTTAATAGAAGGCTTGCACCACATGAGAAGATTTCCGTTAGTTAACTGTTACCATGGTATTATTCAATTAGATTTAAATTTTAAAAGTTATGATTCTTCAAAATATCATGTTCCGGTTGAAAATCCTGTAAGGATAAAAGAAAAGCATCATTATAAGTTGCAATATTGATTTTGTCAGTATCTCATATAGTGAGAGAGAAACTTGTTTCGTAAATCAAATTGAAAAGACCGACGAGCTGACGTCGAGTCCGTTAAAAACAAGAAAAACCCTGAAAACATGCAGAGCTTTTTACAGGGTGCTGTAGTGATACAAAAACATATTAAAATGAGAGGTGGGCTTTGGGCGCAAATTGTCCCAACAGTCTGATAGAATGGAAATTCTGGTAGCGCGCATGCTTGGGCCATCTCACCAATACAAATATACGTTGGAAATACATAAGCAAAAATAGGAAAATATATAAGACAAAGTGAGAAAAATTCTGATGTGGGCGGTTACTTTAAACTCCCAAATAAGGCACACTTCATTTGCAAAGGACAATGGTTATAAAGGGGGCAGGATTTGGGTTCACCTCATTAAGGTAAAGTGCGGCCACTTTTGAGTTTTATGGTCTATCTGGGCTGTTTGTTCTATTTTTAACCACTGCAACAACGAATATATTTTTTCCAATTATCTGTCCTTTTATATTGTTATATTGGACTTCGACTTTCCTCAATTTTTATTAACGATCTGAATTTCTTTTGTTTATATCTTATGTTCCGCTCTTCGACAATAAACACAAAAAAAGTTTCAAACGATAAAAAAGGAAAAAATAATAATGAAAAATTTTTATCGAAATCTTTAAGAAAAATTTAAGTTAAAATATTCCTCATTTCTTTACGACACTTGCAACTTCGTATTAGCCTATGTTTTCTAAAGTTGCTGTTTTGAAATCTGTAAGTTTCAACGACTTTTTTTTATCGAACGTTATGTGTACCAAAAAATAACGGTTTATGTAAGTTTTGAATGATAAAGTTGCTATAGAAATTTCCTAAAATGGGGGGTGGGGTTAGAGCTGCCACTTATGCATTTGGAAATTAGGGCCCTTTTACTTATTAGCGGTCTTCACGCCAAACTCGGTAACGTCGCAATTTTAATTTTACCGAGTGTCGGTCGTGAATACCGAAATATGTAGGTTTGCATAAATTCGTTAATTCTTCTTCTTCTAAATAAACAATCGAAATAGTGAATTTGCCTGAATTATGCGAAATAAACCAAACCAAATTAAATTTCTGCGAAATAACGTAAAACATCTATTAATGGAATAAAAAATTAATCAAGTTATGCGAGAAATTGAGTTTCTGGAAGGTTAATATGTTTATTAACGCATGAATATACAAATAATTAAATAATTGTGTTTAAATGGTGCACAGATATGTTTAGGGATGGAAAAATTGAGAAAGCATTGGATGACTTTATGGACGACATTGTTGGCATACATCGGTTGGCGAGAGGACGAAATCGAAGACCCAATATATTCATTTTGATGCAATAGTTGTATATGTTGTGTTATTACTTGTAACATACGAGTAGTTGTTGCATACGGGAAAATTTGGGAGTTAATTTCCCTTTGCATTGGCTTATGTTCAGAAAGGCTAACATATAACATTTGCTGTTTTAATAATAAAGTGAAGTGAAAGTACAGCCACTTTTTTATTGAAAGTAACTAAAAATTCCCTTTTGATTTTTTAACGAGTTAACGCGTTGCCAAACAACACGAGTCGGATTTGATAAAAACTCAGTAAAATTTGTCAAAGTATTTTATTATTGGATTTTCATCAGTTGCGACGTTTACACGTTACCGAGTTGGGCATGAAGACCGCTATTGTTAATTTCCATTTTTCGTAAAAACGAGTTAAAATGTAATTAAAAATAAAAAAGAGGGAAAGGTTTTTAAGAAGAAAACTATTTGCGGTTTCACGCATTTGTCGTTAATCTATGAATGTATGAAAATATGAACGTTAACGACGCAAATGCGTGAACAAGTTATTTGACAGTCTCGTTAAAGTTGTGAGTTCTCTTCTTCTTGTATAAGCAAACGAAAATTTTAATTGCGCCAATTGTGCGTAATAATTGAAATAAATTTAAAATGACACGAAAAAACGTTAAAAATCATTTGACTGAATATTAAATGAATCAGTTTATGTGCGTAATTTAGTTTCTAGGAGGGAAATATGTTTATTTATGCATGAATATAGAAATAATTAACTAATTGTAGTAAAATTGTGCACAGAAGTAGGTCTTGAGGGAGAAATTGAGTAAAAATTGGATGAATTTATGGACGGCAATGTTGACATACAATTGTGCCATACAGTGACGAAGTCGAAGAGCCAAAATCTGTATTTTGATGCAAAAGTTGTATGTATTGTGTGATTGTTTCTAACATAAGAGTGAAATTGGCAATGTAATGGTCTATGTTGAGTAAGGTGACAGAATAACGTACGTCGTTTTAAAATTAAATTCTTCCGAAAGTACAGCCACTTTTTCATAGAAAATAACTAAAAACTGCCATTTTCATATTTTCATACTTCCATACGTTAACTAACAACATGCCCTCGGGGTCTATGAAACTCTATGAAAATTTGGCCTGTGCATTTTGTTGTTGGCAATTTAACTTTTCATAGACTTATAGGTTAACGACAAATGCGTGAACACCGCAATTGATTCATTTTCTGCGTAATACAGTTTAAGAAACATTTAAGATCCGACATAGGGGCCAATACTGTTTGAAACCCAGCTTTCTCAAGAACGAAAAGCTTAATTTTTATAGTTATTTCCAGGGCTGAACCGTTGATTTTAATAAAACGATAATGTAGACATTGCTTCCATTTTCACTTACTTTTACGACTTACGATTTAACAAAAAATCGTACAAATTCAAAGTTGACCGCTCAGAAATCCGAAAATCCACAGCCACAGTCAATTTGGCTCGTTTGCGTTTCCAAAGGATTTTGTTTATTTCGCGGGGAATTCAGTTACGGTGTTCAAGCATAACTTGTTAACGTATTAACTTATACAAATATTTACTTTAAACATGCTTATGCGTGAACACCTTTTTTCTTCTCCTTATACAAACAAACGAAAAAGTGAATTCAGCA
>JXPM01000835.1:2598-30509 GCA_001014415.1 Phortica variegata | reverse complement strand
TTCAGCATAATTTTACGAAACAAATCAAATTAAATTCATGCGAAAGTACAGCCACTTTTTCATAGAAAATAACTTAAACTTGTCATTTTCTACTTTTAAACAAGTTGGTCCGAAATTAACAGATCCATATCGTTAAATTTTGGCCAGTGCATTTGTTTGTTGGCAATTTAACTTTTACTTATGTATGCGAGAACACCGCAAATATATCATAGGTTTTCGAAATATGCGTGGACACCGTAAATTTCACGCATAAATTCATTAATTTTATATTCCATTAATTGATTTTATTTTATTTTATTTGTTTCGCAAAATTTTGCTGAATTCACTTTTTCGTTTGTTTATATAAGGAGAATTTTTCTTCTGCATAAGCATGTTCATTTTGCTAAAGACGCTGTCTGTCAAAACCCCTCATGTACATTGGGCTTAATTTCATTTAATCGTCTCCACGATCTACAACTCTATTTGTTGGGGTCAAAATCAGGCAAAAATTGTCTTACGTAATTAATGAATGGCCCCTAAGTCTGGTGATGAAACTGCTGCCATTTGGTTTTGATTTGTTAAGAAGTTGTTAAAAAATTTCCATCAGTCTATTTTTGGTATTTAGAACCGCTTTTGGTGGAATGTATAAAATGGTACACATTTTGACTCTATTTTTCTGTTCAGAAATAAGCTGGCAACACTGTCATATGCCGAAAAAATATTGTTCATCTCATTGACTGACTGTCAAATATTCTGAAAATTGCTGGTGCGACAGCAATTAAATAACATTTAGAATAAAACAGACGAATTGTGGTGTGTATTATTATGCAAATGTCTCGAATAATAATAGAATAAAATTAAACAGTTTAGTTTCGGGCATTTGCTGATTCTGTCCATTTTGGAGTGTGTGTGTGCGTGGTCGTTGTATTCAATGTTTTCTGTTTATGTGTGAGTATATTCGTGCGCACAAAACAGAAACGATTTTGCCTGTTGTTGTTGGTGCACGTCGTAGCTTGCAAGCCAACAATAATCGGAGAATAAAAACAGCACATTCCGGAGCTTTGCTGGGCAACCAACGCCTTTAACGTTCAAAACAGTGAATGTTTGTGTATGTGTATGTGATGAACGGGAAAAGTGAAAAAAATCTTATAAAACGAAAAAATAATAAGTAACTAATGTGTAGTTTAAAAACGTAATAGGCACTGCTTATTTAAAAATTCTTCACAAAGCTCAATCAAAATTCAATTCAATATTTTTAAACCAATTTAATTAATTTATTACAAAAATTACCGTAAAATAAATTACAAATTTTGCAGTCCCACCATTCTTCAATATTTGTACTTGTATTATTGTTCTTTCTTCTATCGTGGTTGTTTGAACACAGAGGACGGCGTTTGTTGTGTTTTAAAAATTCGCATTGTTTTTTTTTATTCTTATTTGTTTCTTTAAACCGCGATTGACGAATACACACATAACAATATATAATCATTTAAATAATTAAAATCCAAGTTTTTATTTAAAATAAAATACGCCATAAACATCAGGCAAGTAAATAAGCCAGCTACAGCTTATGGGTGAAAACAAACTTGCAAAATTTAAGAAAAAAGCTAAACTAAATAAATAAAAAAAAAAAAACAATAAAGAAAACATTGCAACAGACGAGATAATTTCAACTAAGTTCAAACTTTTTTTCTGAAACCAACAACTACAAAGGAAATCGAACGATTAATTGGAAATAATAAACAATTTTTTTAAGTTCTCAAACTAAACAAGAAGGCAACGACTCGGACGTCGAAGCAACGTTATTGGCTTTAACGACCAAATCATATATAACTTTCTATTGGAATCTGACATAGTAAAGTTCAATACAACGCAGCGACTACAACCAGAACGAAGGAAGCGGTAAGTGTAATATATTGTTTTATATTTTTATAAATATAAGTCTTAGAAAATAATTGTCGTTAGAAGAAAATTTAACAGGTAACCGTAATTGTGCTGTAAAAAAAAAAAAATTCAGAGAATACGTTGTTGGCTCTTAAACTTAGAATATTTATCGCATTAATTTTATTGTTTATAAACAAAATGAAAGATGTCCGATTTTCTTTTCGCGGTTAAGAAGGTCAAAATTCTTCATTAGTTAACGTAAGCCAATATTTTAATGATATTGGATTAAAAACAAGTATTGAATTTTAAGCATATGCGCCATTTGCGACAACAAAAGTTGACAAGGAATTAGTCACTTCCGTCACCTGTTGTTTCCATTAAGCGGGAAAAATTATGATATAAAATGCGCGATGACAAAACGCTGATGAACACTTCAATTGGTGAGAATGACATCATTACTAGCGTCAGTCGTAATTAATTTAGTTATACATGTTGAATATATATAAATGCAAAAAGACTTTTTTTGAGACCAATATATATTTATATATATATATATATATATTTGATGTTAAATTGTTCACAAATTCACTGTCATATAGTACATCTTCAAAAAATAATTTTCCATTATGCCACATAGTCTCGACTTTTACTAACAAAAATATTGTCCATTTATTCCTTTTTTCTGCCGCCAACAATCAACTCACGCGTATTAAACAACCATTCTTAATAAACTCTACGTCGTCGTTCGTGGTTTTGTGTTTTATCAAATTGAATCTTTTATTCGTGTATATCTGTATGTGTATCAAGATCTTTGGAAGGTCCTCCTATGTTCCTGCAATCGGGAGGGGGTGGGAAGGGAATACGCCCAAGTCAACAACAGCATCAACAAAACCAACATCCACATCATCAAACAAATCACCATCATCATCATCAGCCTCTACAACAGGCCCATAATACACTGTCTCAGCAGGTGCAACACCAGCAGCAACAACAACAGCAATTGCAGCAAGTTTCTCAGACACAGCATCACACAGTATTCATACCACAACAGTCTAGTGCAAACCATTCCCACCTCCCTCTCCCTCACGTTCAAACCCACCAACAACAGACAGCCCAACAAACGCATCATCAACAACAACAACAGCAGTTCCACCAACAACAAATATCGCAACAACAACAGCAACAAGCAAACCAGGCACAGAATCAACTGCAATCTCAGCAGCTTATATTTTATGCAAATCCACCTCAACCACATCCAGCTCAGTACGCCACTGCACCGCCTACTGGTGCTAATGTCGTGCAACACCAAACAACAGTGCATATGGCGACTGGTTCGTCACCAGTGCAAGTTTCGAGCAGTACATCTCTTGTCGGAGCGAACAAAAACAACAACGGGCAGATCACACCAAGTGGAAGTACCACAAGCATCGTACGTACGATTAGCAATAGTGGCTTGCAGCACTACACCACTTCCTCATCTGGACTCATACAGACACAACCGTCTCCAGCAGCGTCAGGAGGCGCAACATACATGACTACTGCTTATTTACCCTACAACCCTAACGCAGTACTAACAGCAGCGGCGACTGCAGCCGTTGCCTTCAATGCCAATGGTAATAGTGGTGGACCGCCCAGCGCTCCTCCAACACCAACCTTCTACCAAACAGCACAACCACCTGTTCATCAGCAAAAACAAACTCTTCATCATCCTACTACACAACAGCCTATTGCATTCTACCACACTCCAAATGCTGCAACTCCTGCCAATTCATCCGCAGGCACACACCGTCAACAAATGCGAAACATAGTTCAGGCATCACCACCGCAGCAACAAAATCAGCGTCAGAACTCAGCATCGCAACATTCAGCGCCGGCTTTCTTTGCATACGCTATGCCTTCTGGACAACAACCTCGCGCGGGTCTCATGAACAACGGAGCTACATGTACGCCCATTTTAGCGCCGCGTAGCGGGCACACTACATATTTGCCGCCACAGTTCTGTGCACAGCCAATGGCGATGGGTCCTCCCGGAACTTTAGCTGGCCCGTCGCATATATTAGCTCAAACGGGCTTAACGTCCACACCATCCGGATTGCAGCCATTTCAAACACATTTGCCACCTGGCGCTGTGAATGCCACGCTTTCAGCAGCTTCCCTTACAGGTCCGGCTTCAATCGCTGAAAAGGTAAAGGAACGGAAACATGCTATACCAATCATTCATCCAATTACGCATGAGAACGTTCTTGATCCAAAGTCGTCAAAAACTAATAAGAATCCGACTCCAACAACTACAAAGTCAACGACTGTTGAAAACATAGCCGAATTCGACACACTTACATTAGCACCTGAATCGATTATGTTACCAATTGCATCCACCACAGGAACAAAAATACCAGAAGCAAAGGAACCCAATTCTGTGTCAGTTTGTGATGAGCTTAAAGTTTCGGAAACACTTTCGTCATCGTTCGATGATAGCACTAAGATAGATCAGCAAATGCAAACAGACAAACAATCTAACGCCAAACCCAATAGTATCGCTGTATTTATGAATTCCGAGATTGAGCCATCCGAGCCTGTGAAGCCCTTTCCTGAGAAATCTTCAACGACAAATGATGTACCAGGTAACTTAGCTACTGATAATCAGGTCACTGTGATTGTTAAGGACATTATTGCCAGCTCTTCAGAGGAACGCTTGAGCTTTTTCTCGCCCAAACATAACTGGAACTATAATGAGGGTATGCCACATTAATAGTTTTTCTTTTGAATATTAGTAATTGTTTCTGTAATTGACAGTGTCTTATTTGATAAGACGCGCAAGTCAAAATTTAGTAAACATTAGTCTGAAATTAATTTGGGGAAACAATATCAAAATACACAGTTAATGTATTTAGCTTGCTACAATTACACAATCGAACAAAACAATAATTGTCTATACACGTAGTTCAAGTATTTATCGTTCACCGTTGTAGAGAAGCCTGTTGAACGCTACTTAAAAATTACACCTGGAAACGGAACTAATTTTCGAGGTGAAAATGAAACGCAATCTACTGTAGTGGAAGAACCGAAAACGACAATTGAAAATTTACGTACAGTTCAGCATCAGCAACGTCCAAAATCAGCCAACAAACAAAGTAATTGACGACAGTATTTTTAGCTATTACCAATTACTTGTAATTACGTTTTACAGATACAGCTACACCAATATCAATTGCAAACGCGGTTGCGGAAGCTGCGACCGGTTCAGCGACTACACTTACTGCAAAATCGCAGCAACAGAAACTGTCAAAGTTGATTTCAACGGCAACGAGCCCGCCTACAGTTCCACTTGTCTTTGAATCGATTGCTAGCACTACTTCATTTACCACTACTGTAAATGTTCAAGCATCGCTAACTGTTCGTAATCAGCAAAAGCAGACGGCTAGCAAAAAATTAGATAAACAAAAGCAAACACCTGTGAGCTCAGGTGCCTCATCATCAACAGCATCGACTCCCACACATCAACAACAACAAAAAAAAACAACCGGTAAATTCACAACGATGACCAACAACAATAATATCGGTGGTACCGGTAACAATGGTGGTTCTAAGAAAAGCCGTAAGGCTCAAAAGCGCGCCAAAGAAAACCAAAAAAAGCAGAAGGGTTTGGCGCTTACGAGTAATAACAATAGGAATTTGTTAAATAATTATAACAACAATGCGGTATCATTGTCTATGACAGATGCCGTGGCAAAAATTAATCAGACTGAATCGAATAGTGCGAGTAGTAATAGTTGTAGCCTAAGTTGTAATATAAGAGAAACCTCCATCACACGTCACATTCAGCACCACCAACCAATTTCAAAACAAACACAGATCAGTGGAACTAGCAGCAGTATCAACAAAGCAAAAGGAGTACGCATATTACCAAGAGGTAATGTATAACTTAAAAAATAAATGTAATTTTTTGTAATTTGTATTCATTTACATTTTTGGTTAACTCAAATTAAGTAGTTGATTCCACGACTGATGATACATTATCAACATCAACTACAGAGTCTTTAAACTCAACAAACCAAATGGACAAACATATGGCTACTGAAGACATAGTAACCAAATTTTTACTGGCAAGCACCCCAAACAACAAGCCTCACGATGGGCAACAACTGCAATTTCTAAACAGCTTTTCAACAGGATATGAAGATGACGATATCTTGAAGCCAATAAAGCATGCAATGAGCGAAGATAGTAGTTCATCTGTTGGCGAATTAAAATTCGGAGATTTTTCAGAAGACAAAGATAACAGCGACCAGACTATTATTAACACCTCCACGTGGACGTCGTCATTGTCGACTTCAACCACATCAACAATATCATCGGTTACAACAATTTCAACGACCACTAAAGAAACTAAACAAAAATCTGCAATGGATGTCATTGATTGCTCCTCACGCAGTAACAGCGTTACCAGCAAATCATCAATAAGATCATCTAATAGTGTGTCAGTGCAGAAATTTGACATTCGGCCACCACCAGTTGTCATTGTAAGGGGTACTGATCCCCATATGCGTATTAAGTACACACTTGAAGAACTAAAAGAGATGTCAAAGCTAAGCGAATCTCGGAAGCCACCAATGGTACCATGTCAGAAAGGAGATTGCATATCACAGTTATTTGTTTCACGACAGCAACATCATCATGGTCACTCGCAAAGTGCAATCGGTCTTCATCAACACCTTCATCAACAATACCAACACATGAACTTTAACGAGTCAATGGACTTTGTGTCTGGTAAACGTAGAGGTCAAAACAAGAAGCACCATGATCAGCAAATTGGCGGTGGAAATAACGCTAATGGTGGAAGTGGTGGTAGTGGACAACGCAGTATGGATATAATACGCGTGCATCTCTCCCTCAAAGAGGAAATCAAACTATCTGAATGTGAAAATGCTTGGCAACCGGAGACATTGCGTCGAATGTCAGTGCAAAATGTTTCGGGTGAGGACGACGACTTAGAAACGGTACTTAAAAAAGTCCGTGGAATTCTAAACAAACTAACACCGGACAACTTTGATGTTTTATTAAAGACTATGTCCTGTATATCAATGAACACCTACGAGAAAATGCAACAGGTAAATTCAAATCCTTTTGAATTTTCACACTATTTAAACGTGTATGTTTTTAGGTTATGCTGTTAATATTCGAAAAAACTGTGAGTGAGCCAAGTTTTGCGCCCACTTATGCGAAATTTTGCAAAGTACTCTTTCATGAAATTAAAGCCGAGAATAAATCATTGTTTACCAGTTCACTCATCACCCGTATTCAACACGAGTTTGAATCAAACGTTAACGATGCGAATGCCAAAGCCTTGAAACTACAACCTCTAGTAGAAAGGCTAGAGAATTGTTCAGATGTTAATAAGCGCGCAGAATTACAAGCAGAACTGGAGGACCAGGAATATCAGTTCAGACGTCGTGCCTGGGGCACAGTACGATTTATTGGAGAGCTATTCAAGCTCCAGTCGTTGACAAGCGATCGAGTTCTCAACTGCATTGAGTCGTTGTTGGAACATGGATGCGAGGAAAAACTTGAATACATGTGCAAATTACTTACAACTGTCGGCCGTTTGCTTGAAGGCACAGCACCTGAACAGTCTGATAACAAAGTTCGTTTTGATGAAATATTTCGAAAAATACAAGAAATAGTTAACAAATCGCGTAGCATAGGTTATAAGCCACCAACAATAAAAATAAGCAGCCGAGTGCGTTTCATGATGCAGGATGTCATGGACTTGCGAGCACGCAATTGGGACCAACCAACAGGTCATTCGTATCACACTGCGCGTCATCGTAATGTTGCCCCTGGCAACACGAAACATGAAGATAAATCACACCTTCGAATCGGCGCAGGCAGCCTAGTGGGGAACAGTAACCAACATCAGCAGCAACGTCATATGACATCAAATCGCCACTCAGATAGTCATGATAGTGGCAACTATTTTTTGCAGAAATTGCAAAAAACTCAGCAGCATGATCATCCCTCCCTTAGTATTGACTTAACAAAATTAAGATTTAGTAGTGGTGATGATACGACTCAAAGTAAACTTGGTAACTCCTCTAACTACATTTGGCGAAATATAAGTAATCGACCATTGGCATCTACATCTGGTAGTGTGGGAATGCTAAAACGCCCAATAACAAATCAAGGTTACCACGCGTCAGCCTTTTCGTCAATGCAATCATCTTCGGCAAGCAAATCAATTATAAGTACCATGAACCACGGCAGTTGCAGTAACAGTAATTCGTCTGTCGACTTTGTCGTAGATAGTTTCAGCTCCAAGGAGTGCCAAGAAATGCTTAATAGACTGACAGAAGAAGCATTAAATGCCCGCGATTGGCAAGATGAGATCTTAGTCATTTGGCGTACATGCAATATTAAACAGCAAATTGCCGTGTTTCACTATCTACTTGTAGATTATCTTCATCTTTGCACAGTCAAAAGACAGCACAGATTAGCAATAGCTAATGTTTTTACTCATTTAATGCTCCAAAAGGCTTTTGATAAGTCATCATTTATGCAAGTGTATGATCGTTTTGCTGAAGAATTTCCCGACCTGCTGGTCGATGTCCCCAATGGATGGACATACGTATTTGAGTTTCTTGGACCCATTATGCATGAACGACTTCTTCATTTTAATGATATATGGCAGCGCCAATGGTTGGATGACTCGTATTTCACCGAACGTTTTGTGAAAGCTTTTCTAAATTACTTCACTACTGAATTCGGCGCCAAGTACACACGCGAATTGTGGCTCAAAGAATACAAACTTGATCGCGGTCAAACTTTTTGGAAAGATGTGTCTAAGTTTCGAGAATTTATTAACTCTCATGGTTTTAATTTTATCGACCAAAACTCAAAACAAATGCATCACCACCACCACCAGTTGCAACAGCGCTTGCAAACAACGCCACCACACAGTACGGCAGAACAAGTAGAGCGGATCAAACACCTGCTTAACGTTGCTAATGATAGCGACATGGCGATCGACTACATCAACACTAATGTAAATATTAACACAAAATTTATTAGGCAACTTACAAAATATCTTTGCTGTGATTACGCGTTAACTGCGATGTCTAACAAAGGGGTGTCAAAGCCGCAAATGAATCCGCAACTATTTCGTCGGAAGTGTACACCGCTACTGCGGCTATGCCTGGACACACGCGAGGCGCACGAAATAGCTTGCTTGGATGAGATCGCTGTATCGCTACAGCAATATTTTCTGTTAGAAAACGATGATAAGTCAGCTGCCAACGAAATTATTTGCAATATTTTCACGATACTTTATGACTGTGAGGTTATTCCGAAAGAATCTTTTGAGAAATGGTACAAGACCGAATTAGATCAGGGGTCTTCATCACACCATAACCCCGGAAATAACACTAATCACCGTCCTTTGACTGATGAGCTACGTGTTTTTATGGAGAAGCTGCTCTAACGGCAAGAAGTCAGGCATATTTGTAACGAAACCGCCACGAAAATAAGCAACAATTAATATTCATTTAATTAACCAAAGATAAGAGCAGCTGCAGGGATAAAATAACAGTAAAAGTTTAAAAAAATAACAAAACTCTTCAATTCATATTCGTCACCCTGTGATCACAACACAGTCATCGACATTACCACTCGGAAATTTTTATTTAATTTTGACTGAAGTAGTAAGAAGAAGCTGTGTCTATTTTACAAACACGTTTGTACATTCAACCGTTGTTCATTTGATTCACACGCGCCCACGTCAAAGCACATTAAATATTCGTTTTAATGTTAAACTATCAAAAAAAGCATGAATCTGTCGAAAAAGTTTCAGTGTGCATGTTTTTACTTTGATTTCAATAAAAAGTTTATTGTAATAACGAGAGTCTAAATTTGAATCTTATATGCCAGGAAAGTCATGCAAACACATAAAAAGACATTCGCAATAATATTCTACTACTACTCTGCCACCTAATATGTTTAGTGGGAAAAAAGGGACATACTCATGAGAATGGTCACAGTCAATGTCTGTGAAGATAAAAGTAAATAATTATTTTTACCTACGGTACAAATTTGCATTTTCTTCATTTATTTATTGATTTATGTTTACTATAAAGTTTGCTTAAAATTTGAATCTGAACCGAATCGTTTCTATTTGTTTCATCTTCGTAGAATAGTATCCCTTCTATAAGTTGCGAAAATTATAAATTTAAAGTTCTTTTTGTAAACTAATTTGACCTTACTTTTATCTAAAGATAACGCCGAAATCAATTCATAATCCCAGAGACACACACAAAACAAAAATTCATCATTTTTATATAAAAAGTTGCGCAAACAGCTAAGAGTATATATAGTTATAAACAAAAATAAGAGAGAGTACTTTAGTTGAAAGTAACATTATAAATACAAAAAACATATAACACACATTACCAACTTAATTATTATAGTATTTGAAGAGCTGAAAGCTTTTAATTGGTTACTTTTGTAAAGAAAATCAAGTATTGTCGAGGCGAACCATTTGTAAGTTCGTTTGTATTTGGTGTAAAGCAGTGATTACAAAAGTAGAACTTGAAAAAATATATTAAAAACAATTTAAATCATTACAATCAAAATTTGTAGTCAGCAAGAAAGAGCAAATATTAAAAATTCATCTTTGCTAAATAGCAAATAGTCAAATTCCTTAGGAAGCTTTATTTTATGTTTATGAATAAAATTTGAACAAAAAATAAAATGCAGGCTATTTTAATTTTCAACAAAACGAAAAATATGTTAAATAGTTTAAGCGCAATTTAAGAAACAAAACAATTCAATGAAATGTATTTAAATAAAATCCATTGCAAAAAAATAAATTGAACTGTTAGCGAACTCATATTTCAAATATGTGCTTGCTAACGAACATAGTGGATAATATACACTAAACAAAGTTGTTTTATTTAAACCTCCATTCATTTCATGATCATTCTTATTAAGTGGTGTTTTAATAAGATTTAGGCGTCTATAAATTATATGGTAGCTATAAAAGCATTATAGTCGAAGTTACTCTAAACTGATACGCTAATTTCCTTTTTATTTATTTATTTTGGTTATAATTAGTATTCAACCGTTTAGATATGGAACGACGCACACGAGGTATACCTGTCGCAAGATTTCGAACGCAAGAAGCAAAGACTCGGAGTCGTAGCCGTGTAAGAGAACCTGACTACAACGAACAAGATCCCGAGCATGATCTTTTCACACTGCTTGAGGATAATATTGCGCTTAAGGAGAAAAATAAGGAACTGAAACTCGAAATTGAATCTCGTAAAAAAAATGTGTTTGCTATACGTAATCATAATTTATACTTCTTTCCCGCTTAGAAAAAACAACAAGTAGTGACATACAAAAGCGCAATGATCAGTTGACCAAAAACTTGGAAGCTTTGGAGGCTGTACAAAGCAATCTTGAGGAACAAATCAAAGAATTGAATACCAAACATGCCAAGGCACAGAACGAACGTAATGCATCGGAAAAGCTGCGCCAAATGAAAATGGAAGAACTTAAAATGTATAAATCAAGTTTAAATTAAAGTTCACGCTATCTAATTTTTTTTTTAATCTAAAATAGCCTTTCCAATAAATTGGAGGGTCTCAAAAGTCGCGAGTGCAATGTGACACTTGATCCACTCATAGGTTCGGATGCACTAAAGCGCAAACTGCACAAAATTCTCACTACCCAGGTTATGGGCAATGAAATAGAAAGCATAATCGATGTCGATGCCTCAATCGGGGTTCAAATAACGTCAGAACTTGTTGAACGTTTAGTGGAAGAGTTCTTGACGCTGAAGCATACAACAAATACAATTGAATTGCAACTTTATGAAGCAAACGAAAAAATTTCGGAACTCTTAGAAAACGTAAGTTCTGTAATCATTAGCTAACCGCTGTAGCATCCGCTAATCATTCACTTTTACATCTACCAATAGCAACAACAATTGAATGAAGAAAACGACGCTCTGCGCACTGAAAACACAAATCTTACCAAAGTTGCAAAACTATTAACTGAGAACATGAAGGAGAGTGTTGAAACGAGCAAGAAGTAAGAAGTTTGGCTGTGTGTATTTGGACTTATTACTATTCGTCCATTTTGTTGTATTTCAGAATGGAATCAGCACTCATTAAACTTAAGCACCGCAATGACGAACTAGTAGCCAAGTCACGAGATTTGACTGATGGTCAGCCATCGCCGAATCTTTCACCTACAACAATTAAGGAAAATGAAGAATTCGAACAAATAAAAGGCGAGGTGAATCAACAGCCGCGCGATCACAATGAGCGTGTCGTTGAAATGGTAAGTATTATGTCATTTTTCAGAAACTTTATCATTTTTTTAGGAACTTAATTTGTTAAAGATAATCTATAATCTATTTCTTCTAAAAACATAGACCCCACGAAGCGTCTTTGATATATTTAAGCCTTTACAAAATATATTTAAAAATAACTGAATTTATACCCAATACACACACCGGACAACTTAATTGATACCTTTAGTTAGATGCTTTGGTGATGGTTTGAGATGTGTAAACAAAAGTTTAAACGCAACCAGAATATTTTTAAGATATACTGACACAGAAACGTAAGCAAATTTGCAAAGTTGAGACGATTGTCTGACCGCCACATAACAAATTTAATTGCTTACTTTAAATGCTATTCAGTTGTTGTTAAATCGCCCGAAATTAATCTGTTCACTAATTTCCGCTCCTCACTTGTAGCAAAGTCTAATGAATGCGGCTATAGAAAAGAATACTAACGATGAATTAAAAAAAATCAACCTTAAGTTGGAAATACTTGAGGACCAACTACGACAGGCGGTGATACGTGCGGAGTGCGCTGAGAGTGAATTAGAGAAATTCAAAAGGCTCGGGGTGTCATCGACAGCGTCAGTTACCACGATTCAAGCAACAACCACACCACCGCCACCCCCACCTCTTCCAGAAAGACTCCTATACCAAGGTTGTGTGACGGTCGCATCGTCATCAAGAGCCTTGAAACCTGGCACATTCAAAGATAATATCGCGGCGCCTAACTTGCTCAAGGGCAGTACTGAAAAAATTATTGATAACGTTAAGCAACAAGTTCAAGCAGAGGCGGCAACAGGTAAGCCATACATTGGTTCCAACCGATAGCCGTGACATCTCCAAAAAAAAATTAAGACTTAAAACACTTCACTGTTCGGTAGGTCGTTCAAAGCTTATTTGTTTATTTATAAGATACACAAAGGAAAAAGCGTAATATTTGATTTTTGACTCCGTTTTTCGTTAGAAATAAGGTTCTTTTAACTTCAAGCTCTATACAATTTGTAAAAAAGGCAACATTTTACCTTTAAAATAAGTCTAACCAACGCTCAGCTCTCTATACATAACGTGTAAAACAATTGATTTTTTCACTTCTGCTTGGTGACGGTTTAGTTGTTTGGCTGCAACTTTATAATTAAGTTAAATGAAAAGTATTGAAATGTTCGCAAACCTAATTACCGCCAAGTTCTACCATTTTTTGTTTCGTCGTTTTCAGTTCTCTGCAAAGTGTTGTGTGTATTGCTTCATGTTGTGTTGTGTGTTGTACTGTTTGTTTGAATAACGCATAATTTATACATTGCCTGTTGGCTATATGAGCCCTTCTTACTCAATAGCAATTTGGTTTTATATGTGCAGGGAATGCGTGTTTAAATAGTGTTGTATAGAGTATGTGTGATGAAAACAATATTGAAATGTCTTTGTAGGTATTTAAATAAATATAAAGTATCGATCCAAAATAAATGATTAAATCACATTCATCTGCGAAATACACGCAACAACATTGTGGCTCCTATTCAACAATGTAAAATATATACATACGAACATATATGCATGACTGTATATATGAATATATCTGTGTACACACATTTATATGCCGCAACTGCGCAACAGGACGCCTGTTGTGTGCGACATTAACAGACCTGACGGCAATTTCCGCGACAGAACAATGAGGTATGTATATAGTAACGGTCAGATGAACATAATCACTAATTTCATATAAAAGAACTTACCTTAGATAAAATATGTGTTCTATGGAATGTTCTTAAAACCCACGTTATCTACTTTTTATATTTGCTTGTTATGAACATTATTTGGCAGAAAATTTCACTTTTACTGATTCAAAGAATCTCGAAATATTTACTCACAACATAGTTGAGATACACCATATATGAAACCCCGAGCGTATTTATGTACACTTTTAACGCACGCAGACTGTGTTGCGGATGAACTGACGACTTTCACGCAGAAGTCACGCGTTCAGTCTTGGACGCACGAAAAATAAATGAACCGAACAAAATCTGAACATAAAGCGCCAACGCACATTACTGTATAGCAATTCGTTTGTCCTGACAGAAGACTCCCTTATTCAGCGGATGTCGCTCAGTAGTGCACCAAGATGATACAGTAGTCTCTCATACAACACCACACGTACAGCAGCCACTACATGACAAAGATGACACTTTCCCCAGGCGTCCTTTCACTGTAGCTTGGGTTATGTTACCAGCTAAAACTTTTCATTCACACACTCCGCATTCAGTGCCAACTTTTGTGCTTTGCTGGCTGACTCGTAATTTCCCGCCAATCTGCCTTGCTCAAAATCCTGGTAGTAGCAACACAGGCACTTTAATGTTTTCGTCTTCTCTGTTCCTCGTAAGCATCGTGGGCTTAACGACGAATTGCCTCCGCACCATCTTAGCCTAAACTGTGAAGTTTTGAGCTGTGTAAAAACCACTAAATCCAAACCTGCGTGACAGCCTTGTCACTCAATCGACCGCCACCTAATCAGGCGTTGTGTCAATTGCTTGCCGTACGGAGCGAAGTTGCCCTTTTCTAAGTTCACCGTATATTTTATGTATAAAGTTGTTGAGTTTTTGATTTCATTTTTATGACAATCGTTTTCATGGCTTCATTGTTTACCACAGGTTAACAACAACATCATCCAACCAACTCTCTTAAAGCTTTGGCTCTCTTAAATCGACCGTGCTCTTTCTTGTTTATTTTATTAGTTGTTGTCTAGTCCTTGAAAGAGTGCTATGCTTATACAATGCCACCGCCGTTGCATGTTTTCGCTTGAAAAGCTTGCGAACACCCACTTATTTATGTATGTTTTTACTCATACAAACACTCATACAGATTGTTCTATTCACTTAGTTTATTTCCTTGCTGCCAGAAATCACAGAGGTTTGCAGCATGGCGCATATCAAATGTCAGAATCGTAATTTATTACTTTTACAAGTGCCCGCCACTTGTTCCTTCTCATTGTTCTTGTGTGTTGCCTGCTAAGCACGATTTTTCATCATTTTCCATGGCTTATTATTGTGCGTTTTATGTTTCGTATTTTATTACGTTGATTTCCGTGCTGCATGGTTTTTTACAAAGTGGTATGGGATGAAAAGTTTGCCGGGCTGTCATTTTGTTAGTCACATTAGTTCTTATTTAATTTGTGGGATTTATTTTTATTTACTGTTAATTTGAAATACTCATGCCCACAAATTCGTTAAAATCTGTTATTGATTTTGCCAAATAAAGTGTCGTAACGTTTCCCTAAATACTGAACTTTTATAAGGGTGAATTTTTGTTTCCAGCATATCCCATGAAAATTATCTTTTCTTATTTTTTTTTTAATAGCGGAAGGTAAGTGTTAAAACAGCCTGATTTTAAATAACTTTGTTTATTTGCATATTTTTTGGAACTAACAAAACGTTTAACAAATTTAATCAAAAGACATAAAATTGTGTATATGCCTAGTAGTTTCAACTCTTTTGGTACATTCTTTTTTTAGGTCTTGACGCTCTAGTCCGCGAATTCAAATCTGGACGCGTAACACTGAGGCGAAACAGACGGAATACGTGTACTAACGAAGCCTTACAAGAAATGTTTCAAGTGCTAGAAGTAAGCCAGAAACAAAATCGGAGTTCGAAAATCTGTGTAGATATGAATATTTAGTTCAAATCTTCATGCCTATGCAACCATTTTGAGAGACTGCCAGTACTTGGACAAGCATTGAAAATATTTTAACTTGACTGTTTTCACATCTACAACATGGTATTTTAACGATTTATTCGGTACAACAAATTTAATGTATTGCTTGCTTTTATTCAACTTTACAACAACACAATAGTTATTTTATTTCTATATTTCAAATATTTTAAGACAAATAATAATGTTAAATTGTACTTTATTATTGCTCATTACATCTTTGGCCAATAAATTTTTCCAAAATAGAGTATATGTGTATACATTAAAGGCGATCACAAGCTCACAATTTTTATTAAACACCAAATGTTGACATTCTCAATTAATAATAAAATGTTGTATATGCATGGCTGTTTTTAAGTATTTCGTCTTCATCATCTAATAATTTTGATTAAAATGTAGAAGTTGTTGACTTAACTGAGTTCCGAAAACTTAATTGTTCATTTAGCTTATCTAATTATTTAATAATCTAACAAACTGCTTGTGATCACCTTGAGTTGATAATTTTGACAGTTATACAAATAATATAAAAAAGTTTTTTAAAGTATTACGATAGAAGACACATTAATGGCTTTTAATATAACAATTTGTGAAATTTATTTATTTGTTCTATTTCTACACTATAAAATTAAAAATTGTTAAAACATCTTTTTAAAAATACACATGCAAAAATTTGCTTTACGAAAACTATTAACACCTCTCTTCTTAAGGGGCAATATTCAAACCAAATATTCTGAATTGAATAATTTTGAAATAAATTTTGTTCAATGTACAAGTGGCACTTATTTGATAGTTATCTTTGCATTGTTTTTCGATATGCTTCTAAATTCAGCATTGAAATTAAAATCGTCAACATTAAATATTCTTTAGGTATGAAAAAAACTGATACAAAAAAAGGTATCATGTACATTCAAGTAAATAAAATCTAACATTACTGGTCCGAATTTATAGTTTTGTATTCTACTACTAAGGAGCCAAACTAAAACAAAAATTTTAAAGTGTACGTCATTTTCGAAAATTACCGATAGATCTTAAATGAATACAATAAAATTACAACAATGAAATTGTCAAAAATTAAAATCATTT
Source organism: Phortica variegata (assembly GCA_001014415.1). Lineage (NCBI taxonomy): Eukaryota > Metazoa > Arthropoda > Insecta > Diptera > Drosophilidae > Phortica > Phortica variegata. The sequence goes on along the minus strand of JXPM01000835.1, from coordinate 13,525 downwards.
TCAAAAACAACATTGTCGTTCATTTACCACGAGAGAGTAACTTGTCGTGTCTTAATAATTATTTGGTTGTCATGTGAGGCAAATGTTAATTGTGCGTTAATGGCATTTGGCACTTTAAGCTTAACTTTATCGACAGAATTTTTTAGCTTTTGATTTACGATAAATGAAATACGAAAGGGACTATGGAATGTGTTTGCTATTGCGCGACGGCTTCGGTGGAGGCGTTGGTGGACGAGGCTTTGCACTTTCGCCGCCTCCGGCAGCAGTTATGGCAAAGTTTTTCGCCTCCACGTACTCGTAGCTTGTGTTTATAATACTGGTCTTCGTCATGTTTGATGACGTTGTGCTGCTGGACACATTCAGAGCGCTTAGCATGCAGTAACCGTTCGGAGTCCAGTCTAAGCCTTGCAGAGAGGAAAGACTTGTGAAATCAGTTGAATCGCGTGTTTTTGCGGGTAAAGGAGGCGGCCTGATGTCTTCTTCAGAGGTGGAGTCGGTGGTTTCTTAAATTAGCAAAAGGTATAAAATATCGTTGTCGACAGGCACTTTTACAATTGATGTCGAATTACTTACCGACTGAATTTCTATTGCTACTTTCGGATAATGAACGTGTTTCGGTCACAGGGAAGTTCTTCATACTGGCAGTGGGTGTCGCTATACTAGCAGGTCGAGAAAGTCGACGCTCCTTTTCTTTTTCTGAACGCAGCGGTCTCTTTGATGTAAGCTGTGTCAAAATGGAAAATCAAATGAAAAAAATACTAAAACATTTTTACTGTGTTTACGAGTTACCTCCTCCGTCAAAACGCGGGGATCTGGCGTTTTCGGAGTTATCAACGAGCTGTTGGTGGGACTTGCTATTGACGTTAGCAATGTGTTTATTTCCTTCTCCGGAGTTGATGTAATCGTCGTTAATGGAGGCGTGTACCACTGACTATTGGCCACAGGTAAACTTAAAGTGTCACGATCCTGTTTGTGAGTTTTTCAAATTAAAATATAAACTTTTACACAAGTATTTATTTAAATAGCAACCTTTTTCATTGAACGCCGTTTAGATGGGGTTTTATCCTTGCCTTTACTCTTTGTACTGGGCGAATGGCCAAGGCTTGGCCTTTTTTCATATTAAGAAACACAATAAAGTAAGCAAAGCATTTAAATAAAAGTAAATTGAAAAATAAAAAAAAAAATAAAAATAAACAAATAATCAAATATATATAAAATAAAAAAAATNAAAAAAAAAAAAAATAAATAAACAAATAAACAAATATATATAAAATAAAAAAAATGTTAACAAATAATAATAAAACAATGTTATGCTTTCAAGCTGTAGAAGTAAGCATAAGATTACATTTTGAAAATATTAAAAATTGGATCTTAACGTAATCGATTAGTTAACTTACCTCGTATTGAAGTTGAAATTTGCAAATGTTGACTTGATTGAGTTGCTTTGAGGTCGCGGCAAAAACGTTGACTTCGAAAGACCACTGCTGTTGAGTAAAATACGTATGGACAGTTACAAAAAAACTCATCAAAAATCTCATAAGAAAAGTCTCTATGCACTCAATTGTGCACTAATGTTGTTCTGACTTTATTTTTTTTTTTAACAGACAGATGACTTCACAGCAAATAAAAGTATATTTTATTAGAACTTACTCTGATGAACCCATACTAGTTTCCGAATGACGATTTGTGTTACCATCAAACATAGCAGGCAACAAAGAATGAGTCCGTCGCATTATAACAGATTCCCGGTCAAATTTTAGATCGCATGTCTTTGAAAGTAAAAATGTGCATGAAAGTCACTTTTAATTTTATGAAAAGGGAACTCACCTTTCGTCCGTATCTAGATTCGACGTGTTCTTGCATTGTGGCAAAACACGACTCCAAATGCTCCTGTAAAAGTTTAAGGCTTTCCGGGGCCTTATGTTTGTGCAATACAATGGCTATAAACATAACAAAATATGAGATATTATCATAACTTATGTCATTTTAAAACATACCAATTTCAAGTAGTGGAATTTGTAAGGCTATTAACTCCTTCAGCTCTTCCACCAAATTTTTATGATGCGGATGCTCTTCTAGGTAATCTGGCTTAAAGAATGCATCTTCATACTTAGAAAAACCTCCCATGACTGCTGGGTCTACGATCCCATTTATTTTCATACTGAGCGGGTTCACATCTTTTTTTTCGTCGTTTTTGTGTTGTATAATTAGGTCGCGAAGGTCCTTATTTGTCGCCTTCATGGTTTCAATCGCCAGTTCAATTGGTGATATCTATGCAAATTCAAATGTATTGAAGTTCTTTTGATAAAAGCTATCAAAGTAGTAGCTTACCTTAAATTTGTTGACTTCAACCACTGGAAACCATCTTAAGATACCTGGTAGAGGGAAACGCGTGGTGAGCACCGTACGTTCTAACCATAAACTGCGCACATCGTCAGCATCACTGCATGCGCTTTCGCGGAAAGGCCGTGAAAACTTAAACTTTTGCACATTATTTGATGAGAAGTACTTAACGATTTCGTTAGAAACCATTTTTTCGTTAAATTTGTTGAATGCGTCATCCATAATCGGTTCCACTTTATTTATTTGAATATACTGGCCATCGCCTAGTGTTATTTCTTCGCTTGGTGGTTCCAGTGATTGCATCAGCTCCGCCTGCGGATGTTGCACTAATATACGAGTACAGAAGTCACTAAGACGCTCGTATTCCTTACCGCGAAAAATGTAAACTCTGTTTTGTAAAATCCGCGGGAAACTCATTCCGTAGAAGCATACGCGGAAGTATTCTGATGTATGACGCATCTCTTTCAATATTTTTTCAAAGAATTCAGCCATTTTCTTAAGTAGTTCCGCAAGCTTAAAGTAATCATAAATCTCATTCTCATATTGCTGGGCCAGCACTTTACACATGTCTATTGCACACTCCCACATTTTGCCCTTGTCGAAATATTCAATAATCTCGTAATATAGTGCTTCTTTAAGATCACGGTGCGTACGACAAGCACTATGGCGGTGAGAACGTAAAAGTGGTGACAACTCTGTGTCATTCCATTGAAGTAGCTCAGTATGCAGTTTAAGTGTAAATGCAGCTTCCGTGTAGTTGTCGAACTCCATGTGTAGATCACAAAGCTTGTAAACATAGCGTATATACATTTCTTTTCGATTGACCTCCGAGTAAAACTGTAACAACGAAAAAGTACACGCCATTCGATTTTCCTTGCTCTCATCTTGGATTATGTAGCGATACTCGAGTAATTTATCCATAAGCCTTGTTACCATATTCACAAAGTTAGTGCCGCCAATATTAAGGATATTGTGCGCCCGGCACTTTTCCAACATAATTTCTTCAAATAGCTGTTTATACTCCGTGTCACCCTTTCCTAAATTTTGTAGACATATAACAGTGAAAAGATTATCTAATCAAAATTCGATAAATACGAACCTGCGCCAATCAAAATATCCAATTTTTCGATCATAGCGGTTTCGAATTCATTAAAATTAGCCTTGTGGTGAGTGTTATTTCGTTTTGTATCGCCGTAGCTTTCTGGCGTCATCTTTGAACTGTAATACTCACACTGTATCATATCAAAGAAGATCGGTATAGTCTCACGCCTTAACTCAATTTCAGGTATCATGCTCATTTCCAATACTGGTTCCACTAATTGGGGCACGAATTTTGGCTTATGTTCACCCAATTGAAACCACATTTTTCGTATTTCCTGCACTGTATCCTTTCGTATGTCTCGATACCGAGCAAACACCATCTGTCGCTTATTGTCATTAAAATCGTTCAATTGCAGCGGACTTTGTATAAGAAACGCAATTGAACACTGAAAGAAGTTTGACCAGACTTGTTTCTCAAATGGTTCGAAGAAATGGTCGGTAATCACAATGGTCAAGTGCTGTAAAGCGTGCAATATAACAGTATTCTGATGCATGATCATGTCCATCCAGTCGCGAGGAAAGACCGCCTTCTGATGGGGCGACACTAACTCTTCAAAAACCAACAGTATTTCAATAACGAAATCTTGCAACTCAAAACGATTGTTTAAATGCTTTACAAAAATGTCATAATGAGCAGAGTCCATACGCTGTAAAATTCCCAACATTATTGCAAAGAAGTTGCCTACCAGCTGGCTTTCACGGTCCAATGCATGCGAAGCCTTCATCACAGTACGTAGCAGGATGAGCATGATATCGCGTATGTCGTTGTGCGTTGGGCCAATGTCGTTGCGATAAAGCTGCTTAAGGATGTTGTTCATTATGTTTATGCACTCCGCAACCTGAGGGTATATGAATTAATTTTTATCAAATTGACAAAAAGTTCAGGAATATCTAACTGTTTGCACAAGCAAAGAAGAATTTCAAATTGCAGACAAAGTTTTGAAATCAATTATAATCCGCTTTTGCGAATCTTACATGGGAATCGAAACCACTCCAATACCTAAAAAAGTTTATTATCAAAATCGGTTTTCTTTCGCTTCGAAAACCATGGCTGTGACATCACGGCACATGCCATTCTAAGATCACTGACGACTAAGAGCTGGAACGCGGCACTACATGCGTACACATAACGATTGCTTATTCACTGACTGAGTGTAGAGGTGTTTAGATTACCTTTTGTTTGGCAGTTGTTTCTCGTGTATGCAGTTGGGATTTTAATTGTCCGAGCACTTTGGCAGCTTTGGAAAGATTTTTTTCTTGTTGCCAGATATCAGATTTGGAGTCACCCTAGTTAATGATTAATTTTCAGTGGATACAAAAAGCACACATAAGAAAATAGCATTTGCATTAAGTGAGAATTGATTAACTGAGTTTGTGCACAGGTCACATTGCGACATAAATGATCTTCGCATGAACAAATTATAAAAAAAAAACAGTGCTATATAAATAAATTATTGTATCAATAGTTACACAGAGGGAAGTGAACATTCACATTGTGAAAAAGTATGACGAGATTAAATAATGTGTACACTTAAATACGCTAGTAACATTATAATGTTTCAGGTTTTGAAGTTATCATTTCCCGAGTAGCTAAGTAATGATCCATGGACAGTTATGAGTCAAGAAATTGTGTGCGGTGATGTCAAATTTTTAAAGACGATTTTCGCTTTGCAATTGTCTAGAAGTCAGTATATGTAGATGTGGGTAATGGGACTAACGTGCATTAAATTGACAAAAACTAAACTCTATAACACAAACGAAATCTTAAAAGTTCCTTTATTAATTTTCTGTTCGCCTCTGTTCCATGAGAGTTGTTTTGTTTTGCGTTGAAAGACTAGGCGACAGAACATAGCACCTTAAAACTTTTTTATGTAGTCAAATAGAACAATCTATTATAATGCATCTATCTACATATTGAATTACATACAAAACATTGCATTAATAAAAAAGAAATGATTGATTTTGCCTGTAATATTTCTTCTACATTCCAAATTTATACAAACACGAACACATAGAAACATGCTTAGTGTATATTTTATAATTGCATAATTCATCCATTAACTACATACAACTACATTTAACTATGACAATTTAAAGGATGTGTTGCAAAACTATAAATCATAAACGAAAAAAACTACAAAAATCATGCGTGGTATAAAACAATGTAAGTTCTGCTCCTTATTTTTATTTTTGAAATTAACGATTTATGTGAATTATCGGAAATTAGGAATGGCAGTGCCGGCCGTTTTTTGATTAGTCACAAAATGCTGGGCCACTCAAGAGTTGGAAATGTTTAAACTGCGTTCATGATTGTTTTATCCAATTAAAATGCATAAATTATTAACGGGATGCAATGGACTTTTGTAAAATGAAACCACTTACCTCTTCTTTACTCTCCAGGTGGTCTTTGACATGATTGCAAAACACGGGCAGCAAAATGGCTCGACATTCGGGCAAACAAAAAAGTTTCGTATCAACGAAATCTTTTATACAGCCCATTTTCGATTGTGTAAGACGACGCGGAGGGAACTGCTTCAGTATATTAACAATTACAATGCTTTAAATAAAACAAAAAGAAACTATTGTAATTGCCTCGTATGGTACATTGAAATGCTTAATTATTCACCTGAGACGGATAGGATCGAAAACTTGCATTAAATCCGTGGCAATTATGTGCAGGTTTTTTAATAAGGCACCTTCCGATTTTAATAGACCGCTTGGACTTCCAATCATACATATAAATGTTTCTAATAATGCTGATATAGACGAATTAGTGATTTATAAATGGTCATCAATATTTGATAAATAATAATTCAACTAACCGTACAACTTATTAGCGAACTCATCGTAGTCCGAATTTCCATTTATTGCGGCAAACAAAAAACGCGATCGTATGACAAACTTCATAACATAATGTAAATAGCGTGTTGTCTTATACAAACGCTTGACTTCCACACGCTCCTCGAACTCAATACCATCAACGGATTTTTCGTTAGGTTCGATTGCATCTTTAATATTTCGTTGTAAGACATCGATTAGCTTTCTGAAAATAAGATGAAGACTTGTGAGGTGGTGAACACATACACTAAAAAGTCGTAAAATATTTACACATATGCCAAAGTGGCCGAGAAGCTCTCTTCAATGTAAACGTCCAGTACGGAAAGGAAATGCTGATATTTCAAGTCAGACACTGTCTCAATAAGATGAATAATACTCATAAAAACAAGTTGGTCATATATCTCAGGATTTTCGTTTTCGACCAAAATTTTAAATAAAGCATCTAGAATATCTTGTAGGAATTTTACAACCTCTTCACCCGGCACCGAAGACAGGGCGTTCAACGATTCCTCCAGAGTTTCTTTGTGTGCTGACCAATTGAGGAGACCCAGAAGGCTAACTGTAATACATCACTTACTGACAATTCAACAATCACCAAATAAAGATTTACGAACCGCTTTGTGTTAGTTTTGTGCTGCATAGATTAATACAAATCGTTAGATGATCTCTTGGATAAAGGGACAGACCACTGAAAGAAGGCTTAGTGCCCTGAAGTTCCGCTGTCGTTGAAGGAAGTTCCATGTAAACGTTGACATTCTTCTTGTCAAATTTTTTGTGATCGATCTTATATACGGCTAGAACATGTATTCCTTGCTGTAGAATAAAGCAATTAGTAATTTATCCACATACCTAATAGCAGACCTAACTTACAGTTATTGTCGTGCCATTCGACTGCATAAGTTTAGCATAAGACAGGCCAAACGGCTTTTCCGATTTGTCTTTTTGTTCATTTGAACTTCGATGTTTTAGGATAAAACGTAAGTGACACTGTTTAAACTCATCAATTGGCACATGTATTTTGAAAGTTTCCAACCATTTTGGTTTATCATCATGATAATATACAACCGACTTGTACTCGTCAACAGGGGTATGACCAGCCCCAATGCTAATGACCCCGGGCACCAACTGGCCTTTTTCATTGCAAACAGTCACTGTGACCTCAACATTTTTCTCCGAAGTTTTGGCAATGCGGGCAAATTCTCCAGAACAAATGGTCAGATACAAATCATTACGAACATCACCCGGTAAAATTACCTCCGGAAACCCCATTTTACGTGCTACAGGCACATTTGTGTGCACTAATCGCGGAAAGTCCTCTTTGATTTGTTTGATGTCACCACGCAAAACCTCGATGGTCACTGCCATCTTTGAATCTATCTTTCCAATGTCTTTATTCGCAATTAATTTCCGAAGAGTGCCATCAAGCGTATCTTTGTCACACATAATAAATGGCAAGTCTAGATTACCACGAAAGTCTTCTTGCTTGTTTATAATCGTCGTCAAATCTTTGCATGCCACACCGAAAGGTCTACGCATGATGTACTCCGTGCTGTTGAAGGATCCGCTCGAGCTGATCGAAAGCTGTGAGTGTTTTTTACTGGCCGCCGTCAGCACCGAGTTCGTTATACTAGCTCGTTTTGAATCGCTTTCCTTCATTTCCATTGATCCAATACGAATAGCATAACAAACTAAATATATTTTGGAAATACTTAAGTCGTTTTTGCTGAGATCCGTGAAAAGGACACGGTTGTTATCGAATTGATCAATATCTCGAGCAATGCCCGTGCGTGACCATTTGACGATGTAGTTTTCGCTAATTGGCTTATGCGATTCGCCATCGAAGAGCGTGAAAAGCAGATCGGAATCATCTTGAAATTTACAAACAAACGCGTTCACATGCAGGAGTATATTGTGTGAATATTTGTTTTGAGAACGAGTAGATCGGTGTCTTTGTTGGGGGCGCTAAGGGCAAGTGACAAAATAAAGTAATGAAGATGTAACTCGATTTCTATAATTACACTGGCACACAAAAAATGTGGCGTGTACTTTGATCCATCATGTTAAAAACCTTACGGGTAGGTGAGTCTCTTTCAAAGTACACATCACTTTTTTTATGTGCCGGTGTTATTAATGACTAATAATGAAAAGTAATTATAATCTGTTACTTACATTCGCCTTAATAATCCGATCCACTGCAGTCAAATGGTTATTGTACAGCTCGGTCGTGCAGATGGTGTTCGTGTCCAATATGTCACCGCTGTCATCGCGAACAACCATGTCTAAACCGAGAAGACTGTTTCCAGTGTCTATTTGCGATGTTGCCATCAGTTTGACTCGGCGCATCTCATCCAATGGAAGGTTACCCGATATGAGCAAAGCACGATTATTGTTCAACTCGTTAATTTTAGTGCGTATCGTTTGGAAGTGAGGATGTGTGCGCTATGTAATAGGGGTGTTTTTTTATATATAATTTGTAGTAAGTATGCGAGCAGCCGACACGATACTAGTAATGGAGGCTGTAATGGTCGCTTCAAACTGACACAAACTTACCAAATAGTAGCGCTTTGCTATTGCACCCCATTCCAGCAACACTTTAGTGATCTCCTCTACGATTTCGCTACGTTTAATGCAAAATTCACCATTGACTATTGTGAAGTCGCTTAAATGAATGTAGCTTTTTGGAAATATTCCCCTCGTTTTTTTTTCCCTGCAAGTTTAGAGAATTGTGAGTGACATTAGCAAATATACGAAATAGAAAAAAAAAAGTATTTGATGTGTGTGTATATGCAACCCCATTTATTTTTTCGTAAAGTGATTAATGTCACTCTAAGTAAAATATACCGTAGTTGGATCGCAACGTATGGAACTATTACAAAATTGTCCATTGTGGACTCCAAGTAAATGCTGTCTACATAAAAATATATTTGATATTGATATCATTGATATATTGATATTTTGTAAAACATTAAACAGTTTTTTCCAACAAACATCTGGATTCACCATTTGAGACGCTCCTAAACATGTGGGCGTGGCCACGTGGTCATTCCAATATCATACATACAAAGTTTCATTCCTGTAGGATATATGATTCTTGAGATATGAGCGTTTTAATTTTTTACGCATGTAAAAATTTTCCATTTTTCTATTCTATATTCTAAGTTTTCAAGTCAGCTGTAAACAGTGCAAATTAAATTTACTTGTCTCAAAAAAATACCGAGAAAATACGTCTTTAGTAATTACCCTTGTACCATCGCTTCTGGTATTCGCGCCACAGCCTTTTAAAAAAAATGGGCGATTCTGTTTAGGTGGGAATATGTGGCCGTAGCATAAAGCCAATCAAACTTAATCTGCTGCCGAGCACCACGAGTCTACCCTTCAACATTCAAGTCTCTAGCTATTATTGTTTTCGAGAACCATCGATGAAGACAAAGAGACGGACGAGCATTAGTCAATCTATTCCTCTTGTTTCCTTCATTGCGTTACATACTTTTGGTCTCAAGCGAACACAATACACTCTGATACAGAGCATGTAAAAACAAGTAAAGCCGTTAACTAATTTAAAACCAAGAGTCAAGAGTTAAAATTTGTGTTATCGTTAACATTCAATAAGAAATTATGAGAAAATGCAGAATAAGCTGTTTATAAATGTTCTAAAACACACAAAAAACACAGAGTTTATCTGCGACGTTTTTAAACAATCTACTGTGAATACATACACACATATGAACGTATATCGTACTCATTTTTATCGAACAAATTATTTCTGCTTTTTTATTTATTTACGATGTAAGAGAACTCAGTTTTCGATCTACGTCGCTTTATCTTAAGCTCAAGAGGTTAGTGTGCGTTGTAGGGCAGTATAAATGTAAAAGGGTCGCACCAGTTTGACAAGCAATCATTTCAATCGTCAGATGACGAACGAGGCGGTTAAAAGGAAACGGCAAAACATGCAATGCAAATGAGAAAAAAAATAAATAAATAAACAACTAAGATACCTAAGTATATAAAAGTGAATAATACATAGATGACAATTGCATACCCTGCGCTCATTTGTTTTCAATACAACATTTCACATTTCAAGGCAACGTCATAATAATTATAGAAGTTATTTTATGACATTTGCTCAAACTTAATATATCAGTACCACACAGTTTGTGCAGGGTATACAATGGGCGAGGAAGTCAAATATTGATTGATTGGAAGGAACATATGTATAAGAAAAAGTCAGTTTGTTAGCAATGGAATTTGGTAAGGGAGAAAAGGACGCAGAAATCAAAGCCTATGTAATAAAGGGACAACTTTTAGCATACCAAATGCTCGCATATGTTGTTTTTCCAAGTCTCAGTTTTGGAGCTAGACTCTTCACTTTATAATATGTATGTAAATAAAGATGACAAAAAAATAGATTCCTTACTTTTGTTTGAAGCCGTAATACCAGTGCGTCGTCTCTTTTAATATTATGACTGCATCCCCAACGTCCAAGCTAATGCGATGTTGTTTTCCATCCTGATCAAAGTTACACTTAGCTAAAGAAAAAAAAGGAAAGTGAATCAATTGTAAAGCATTAAAAATCGAAGAGAGAAAAAAATCGGCACGATTTTAGTTCCTGGGGCGCCAAGATTTGAGGCCATTTTTATGTTAATTG
>JXPM01000832.1:2667-13103 GCA_001014415.1 Phortica variegata | reverse complement strand
GTTTTTATTTATTTATTTATTTTTTGTACAGTAGAAACTAGGATCAATTAAAACCAGGGGTATTCCGTATAATTGAAAATCCGGATAATCAATTTGAAAGACAAATTATATTGTAGAAATTCCCGTGAATAATGAGTCCGAATAATCGAAGATTCGTATAATCGAGGTCCGGCTAAACGAGTTTTCACTGTACTTATCAAGTATTGCATCCTCCTTTAAATGACCACCACGTGTTTGTAATTATTAAAACTTGTAATTTGCTTACTAACAAAAATTTTGAATTCTTGTCATTCTCGAACAATGCAATTGAATCAAATTGCTTACTTTAAACCTAATTGGATTTATTTCCAAACTAAATCTTTGTTATTCATTGCGAGAAAAATGTCGTCACTGTAACATTTGATCATTAATATGTGTTTTTGGACAAGAAGTATGACAAGTGAGATTTTTCCTTAAATACAGAAAAAATCTGTAAAAGAAAAAAATGTATTTAAAATAGAATAAAAAACCTTTTATTTAGATTTAAGATTGTTATCACATTTTTTTTTTTAATTTCCGTAAAAAAAATCAGGTATATTCAGGTCCAAAATATTTACAACAGTCGTTCAAAGTTGATTGCATGTTCAGAACGTTTACAAAACAGTTGTGTAGCCAGCGGCATAAGGATAAGCGCTGTAAGCAGCGGCCACAGGTGCAGTATAAGCGGCAGCAACTGGAGCGGTATAGGCAGCAGCAACTGGAGCAGTGTAAGCGGCAGCAACTACGGGCGCAGCGGCGATGCCATTGAAATTACGTGCAACATACTGCGAGCTAGTGGCGGTCACGACACCGGCGGGTGCTGCAACTACTGGCGCACTGTAAGCAGCCAACACGGCGGGCTTGGCAGCGGCGCAGCTGATGAGCGCGAAGAGAGCAATGAGTGCAGACTACAAACATTCATAATGATTATTTTACTGAATTAAAATCAAATATATTTCCATGCGTGATCCTTACCAATTTGAACATGTTGAAAATTATAGTTTGTTGGTTTTTGTGTTGCTGAATTCGGCTACAAAATTTGACTATGGCTTATCGAAAAACGAATTACGCTTTTATAGTCAAACTGCAGACGATCGAAAAATGCAAAATTGTTAAATTTGGTTTTTTATTTTATTTATTTATTTTTTTATGAATTTTATTTAATTTCTGTTCTACGTTGACTTTATTTGATAGAGATACACAAACAAACAAACAAAGCTATCGCAACAATGAAAAAAATGTCGTTCCCGACAACGTCGAAGTCTTTGCTGTGTTTTTTTCAGTGCCAAATCGATGAACGTGCCTGGCTGATGCTCTTGCCTTTTGATTTCTGGCCCAAATTGGCCAAGCGAGCGCTTATATATTTCATGCACGTAATAATAGTTTTTTGTTGTATTTTCATTTTGTATATAGTCTTGATTGACTTAGTCGCGGTCAACACTAGTAGCGCCCTGTCGTGATTTACGAGCTGCGTCGGTGTCATTAAACAACTCATTTTATGTACGAGTCTCTGCAATTGCCATGAAAATGAGTCTAATTAGTCTCGCCGTACACCTGCTACAACGCCAACATGATTCATTTGTATTTGTAGGTAAAACCATTTGACATATTTGGCAGGCAACAAACTATTTGGCAAATACATTGCTCATCAGTCAGTTGACGAGCCAACAAAAATTATTGGCAGGACTCAAAGACAAGTGTTGCATTAACATGTTGAGAAGGTCATTGGGTTTGTGTCATTTGCGTTTATCCAACATATCCAACATCCACCAAAGAGAATTTATAATTAAGCGACTTAGTTTACATATCGGTGGCACAGANTTGCGTTTATCCAACATATCCAACATCCACCATAGAGAATTTATAATTAAGCGACTTAGTTTACGTATCGGTGGCACAGGNCATCCACCAAAGAGAATTTATAATTAAGCGACTTAGTTTACATATCGGTGGCACAGACTGACCTGTTGTCAAAAGACCACTTGTCTTACGTCATCACGACTTGCAATGCTGTTAAAAACAAAAAAAAATAATCACGAAATTGTTGATACAACATTGTGAATGTGTTAAGTTGATTGTGCCGCAATTTGTGTTTCATGTAAATTTTGTCGAATTTGCATTCAAGTTGCACTTAATTGATCTATAATATACGTCACTAGACTCCGGGCAACGTTGCTGTGCACATTTGGGTCAAGAAAGTGGCGACACAAATTGAAGCATTCGAGTTGTATTAATTGCGCTCTATTGTCATAGCACACAATTAAAGTAAACGCGGTTAAATGCTCATAAAAATAGCTTTAATAAAAGCGCCAACTATCTGCCACAATGTAAGGCAATCAGCGCGCGTCTCAAAATAATACTTCAAAATCATTATTATATGCCATTTTGCCGCTGTGAACTAAGGAAAACAAATTCTTATCTTTCGCAACGCCGCCAGCGCGAGATGCTGCATTGCAGCTATATAAACCGACTTGTCCGATATCGGCTCACATATGTATGCCTGATATACTGAAATTCTTGATGCGTCGCAAAACGACTTCCTTGTCATTGAGCGACGAGCTTGTCGTGCAGTTTTCTTTTGAGTTTTAAAACGTGCGGTTGCAGACACTTAATTCGATACGCCTACTATGCGCCTACTGAGCCTTCTGCTGCTACTGTTGCTGCTCGAACGGCAGAGTTGTGCCTCGGGTGATGTTTTTCTCACTTGCGATGAGTTTGATCAGCATCTGTTCATGGATAGCAACGATCCCTATTGCACTGTGACGGGCTTTATAGTCACACATAGTCAAAATGTTGTCGTGAAAAACTATATACCAGGCAATTCGATACGTTTTATGAAGTTCTACGACTCGACGTTGCTTTATGTGCCATTCCATCTCTTTGAGACATTTGCAAATCTGAAAACGCTCGATGTGTCCTTCACAAGCATACTCGAACTGACGCGCAACACTTTCAGCGCCGCAAGTAACCTCACATATCTGAATATAAGTAACAATAATCTCACGAATATCGCGACATCTGTTTTCATTGGCGCAAATAGTTTAATACGCTTGGACTTAAGTGGCAATAAGATTAATGAACTGAATGTGAATGCCTTTTGTGGGCTGCGCGCTTTGAATAAATTGCAGCTGTCGAGCAACAAACTCAGCAACATACCGAAGGATATATTCAAGGATAATGATTATCTGGAATCTGTGTCACTGGAGTCCAATCAACTGAGTTACATCGAACCGGAAGTTTTCAGCCGTATGCGTCGCATCAAGGAAGTGAATCTATCGAATAATCGCCTGTTGCGCATACATCCGGACACATTCACCGAGGCGGCAAGTCTTGAAAATTTGCTGCTCGCCTCCAATGATTTGCACGTCTTCCAGCTGAGCAATAAGAGTATTGTGCATCAACTACACTTGGACTATAATCATTTGACGAATCTGACAATCAATGGTACGCGTTTTGTACGCGCCAACTACAACAACATCAGCGCTGTCAACGTGCATCAGGCATTGCAGCTGGAGACGCTCGAGCTACGTTCGAATCGCGTTGCGAATATTGCGCATATCAGAAACCTTACGGCGCTGCTGCACTTGGATCTCTCCTACAATCCCATCGGACAATTAAATGTGAGCACATTCGCGCGTCTCAAGCGTTTACGCAACTTGTATCTGCGTGGCATTGGTCTGCGACACCTCAACTTTGGCATGTTTTCAAAGCAATCGTACCTTGAAATACTCGACTTGGCCTTCAACAATCTGACCCGACTGAACTTGGATGTGTTCGTGCCGTATCTGACGACTGTGCGTCAGTTTTTCGTCGATGGCAATGATTTGTATGAATTGCAGGGCAATCGAAGCTTCTCAGACGCGTTTCCGAATCTACTCAAGTTGGGCATTTCACGCAATCGCTTCAATTGCTCATATCTACACCATTTGCTCATACCGCCTTACCTCGCCGAAGCGGTCGTCTTGAACATCGAACCGGATACGAGCATTGAGGAGACACCACACATACGTGATGTGTCGTGCGTGAGCAACATGTGGCACGAGCAGACTCCACCACATGCAATTGCGCTTGGTCAACCGGTCGTTGGCATGGCTGAGGCAGAGGACTCGAGCGATGGCAATCAGCTGAGCGCATTGCAGCAACAATTGCGTTTATTACGCGCACATGAGCGCAGTCTGGCTCTGCACTTATTCTACATGAAGACATTCTTCTTTGTTGTGGGCACGATTATTCTGTGTGGTGTTTTTGCATTGGTGGCTCTGAAGTACTGGAAGACAAGTCGCTCGGGGCGCTATGAGGGCGGTAGCATTATTTTCCATTCTGATGGCACGGTTAATACGCAAGTGGCGGTCTAAAGGCATCAAAATTGTAGTACGATGGAAGTCATTCACACCATTCATGAGCGCTTGTTTGTATAAGTCGGTTATAAGTTTGAAATTTAAGTTTTTGTTATCGGCATGAAACTTTGACGCTTTCGTTCAATCATTCATTCATGCATGCAATCATTTATCAGTTAGAGTTATCGTTATTTTGTCTACAATGAAAATAAACGGCGAGCAAATACTTCCTGCCTTGACTTCGTAATGGAGATAATAAAAATCCAAAGACCTTGAGTCAAGCGAAAGATGCAAAGAGTCCGGCATAGTAAAGTAAACAAAAGAAGAAATCCAATAATATTTCAGACAATTTGTTTTTATTTTATTGTAATTAAATAAAAAAAATCACTAGTGTAGCAAAAGCAAAACAATCTTATTACAGAACATTATCTATGATTTCGATATAAAACAAAAAAAAAGAAAAAAAAAACAAAAACAAAGCGTTTAAGCGTCTACTTTCTTAAGAGCAATGGCGCGGTGTATGCGGCAGCGTAAGGTGAAGCGACGTATGGCGATGCGACGTAAGGTGATGCGACGTAAGGTGATGCGACGTAAGGTGAGGCAGCAGCCACATAGGGCGATGCAACGTAAGGCGCAGCAAAGTTGCCATGATATTCACGTGAGTAGACGGCGGCTGCAGGTGCGGCAGCCACAAGTGGCGAGCTGTAGGCGAGTGGCGCAACAATGCCAGGCTTAGCGGCAGCGCAGGCAATGAGAGCCAGGACAACGATAGCGATGAACTTGAACATGTTGAAAATAGTTTTTAGTTGATTGCTTGCTTCACACTTGAAAGACAGACGAAACGGTTTTAATGCTCTTGTCACTGCGCAGCTCGGCTTATATACTAAAACACTTCAAAATAAACGTTGCCCAAGTCAAGCACATACGAAGACATCCTTGGTATTTGACGCGTGCTAACCTCGACGCAACGACTTAACAAAATTTTCGGCTAACTTTGCTGGCCAAATAGAAAAACGCAGTTCGACAAGAAATCACATTAAAATTATTTATTGATGGGCAATTGTTAATTGCGGCAATGCGTACGCGACCGCACTAATGAATGTTTTGTTGTTTTTTTTTATTTCTTTCTTCTTTTTTTTTCTTGGTCTCTTATCGGCATTTGAGTGCGTTGTGCGTTTTGCATACGAAATGCGCCGAATTGGCTTGAGTTGGTTTACCTTTTGCTGCTGTATAATTTGTTCCTCTTCGGCGTTTGGCTTCCTAAGCTCAAGCCGTACCAGAAATTTTAAGTTTCATGTAAAATACTTTTTTTTTCGTTCGTTGTTGTTCTCAAGGTACTTCCATGAATTTTTGCGCCAGTTGTTTTCCTATTTAATGGCGCGAAATTGCTGAGTTTGGTATCAAAACAGTTTTGTTTGTCTTCAAGTGAGCAACAACAGCAATCAACAACCAACTACTCAACATGTTCAAGTTCATCGCAATCGTTGTCCTGGCTCTTATTGCCTGCGTCGCCGCCAAGCCTGGCATTGTTGCGCCTTTGGCCTACAGCGCACCCTACGTCGCCTCACCATATGTGGCCGCTGCTTCACCCTATGTGGCTGCCTCGCCTTATGTGGCCGCTGCTTCGCCTTACGTCGCTGCCTCGCCTTACGTTGCTTCGCCCTACGTTGCCTCGCCTTACGTTGCATCGCCTTACGTTGCCTCGCCTTACGCTGCTGCCTACACCTCGTCTCTGCTGTTGAAAAAATAGAGCGGAAACAGTACAACGAAGGACGACGCATACGATTTTCATAACAAAATAAATACGAAAACAAAAAAATAAATAAACGATTCGTAGTAACAACGAAAACATATTTAGAATTTTATTTAAAAAGTTTCAGTTTTATGTTACTCAGCAGAAACTCTCACTGAAATTCGTAATCGTAGTCTAATAGAACGGCTTTCATGCCTACTCACATTGTTTTTTTTACTGTTTATTGACAATATCCTATTTGGCGCATTTTGAGTCTAATGTCTGCCGCTGACAGGCCACGCATGTGAACATCAAAAACAAACAGAGGTTACGTCAAACTCAAATGCCCGAATATGTTTTAAATTTTTGTCTTGACTCAAATGCGTATGGAAAATTCAAAGCTTACGTATTACTTTTAACGAAAATCACATTCACTCTTCCTGCTTCGCTCCGATCCATAAAGGCGTGCGTTCGACTTCCAACAAAATTTAAACTTGTTTCAAAATTAAATGAGATGTCAAAATGAAGTGAGAAATTGAAAGGTCCCAAATTGAAATTCGAACTTGGTCTTGTTTGTTTCTTCTTCTTTTTCTTCTTGGAATTTTGTTGCTGCTGCTGCGAAGTACTTTGGAAAGTGTTGCTAATAGTGTTGTAGAGCGTATTTGTCGAATGTTGCAGCAAATGATAGAAACGAAATGCCATTCTTTCCAATTGAGCCAAGAACAGATTTGGTTGAAGGCCATATTTGCTCGTGTGATTCGAATTGAGCATAACCTGCTCATCGTCATATAAAAAATCGCCATAAAACTCATCCCCTTCGCTTGACAGGTCAAATGTTGTGGTACTTTCCAACTGCGAAAGCGGCGCGAGTTGTACATATTGAAGCAGACAGCCAATAAATACGCTAAGGCAGACTTGAAAGTTAGAAGATATTTTAATACTGATCAATGTCAAATCACTAAACGGCACACTTACTTATGACTTGGAGTAGCATTTTAATGAATACACAAAATAACAAGATATCACGATTGAATAAACAGAACGATTTCGACTTAAGTGTGAACGGCTTAAACTTCTAACTAAGACTCAAATCGGCTTAAAGAAAATTCGAGCGCGATGCCTTGAGCAGATGATCTCGCCTGTAATACGAATGTATTCTACCTCTGCACTGAAACATATTAATGTTGTTTCTGCACGCAGATGTAATCTTTTGTCCACCAGTTCGTTGATCTTTAACGTTCGTGTCATCAAACGGACAAAGCAAGATGATCGTCAGTTTCCTATCCCAAGCTTTCCCACCTATATTACCCCCCANCCTATCCCAAGCTTTCCCACCTATATTACCCCTCAACACNAACTGCTTATGCCAAACAAAGTTTAATTAAAAGGCAATCTGGTCAGCATCTTCAATGTGTAAAATTTCTGCCTTCAATTAGTCAAAACACANCTGGTCAGGATCTTCAATGTGTAAAATTTCTGCCTTCAATTAGTCAAAACACAAAATTATAGAAAGCAAATCATGTCTTTATTAAGTTTGCTTGCATTGCATGATGTGAGCAGCGGCTTCATTGGACTGCCAGTCACTGTCAGCCAGGCTGTCAAGTCATTTGTTGGCCTCTACCAGCCGTGAAGACCATGCAGACCAATGCCCTGCTGATGAATGACAGGCGAAACAACTCTGTGCGATGCGATGACGGGACGCACGACGTGCACGGCGGGCACATGAATGGGCGCGGTTATGGCATGAATGGGCGCATGCACAGCGCTGGACAAGATCGGCTGCGAGTGCAGATAGCCCGGCATGGCAATGGCGGACATGGCGCAAAGTGACAATATTACAAACTGCAAGACAGATGAGGATAGTTTGACTTTGACAAAATTTTNATGGCAATGGCGGACATGGCGCAAAGTGACAACATTATAAACTGCAAGACAGATGAGAATAGTTTGACTTTGACAAAATTTATTTTTTCTATTTACCAATTTGAACATTTTGCTTTTAGTTGTTGATTTTCCGTTCTGCGATGTTTGCTTCTGTTTGGACTGAATGCGTTTTGTTGGCTCTTCTGCATCTGCAGCGTGCTTATATAATGCGCAGAATGGTTGTCGTTGCTGTTTCTAAGTCTGGCTTAGTGGTTCGACCTTGCAAGACTTTGAAAATGTTACCATTTGATATTGTTGGTCGTCGAGTCACTGAGGCGTGTGTGCCAGTAAATGAATTACATCTTGCAACTAAAGCGGCTTGACTTTGATTGTGTGCTGCGTTTTAAATTTCCTCGGTTTATTGCAACATTTTCGTGTGTTCTGCTATAATTCGATATCAGTTAACATTAAAGCTTATTGCAACAATAAAATAATACTGCGCAATGCAAAGTGATTGCGCAAAAAATTCAATTACACAGAATAACAAACACAAAAGGCGTGCGTAGGATTTTGTTATTTTGAAAAATACGAGGAAAACAATGCGGAACTATAAGCGCGTAGTAGCATAATGAGCAATCGCTCAAGAACAAATGCTGCGCATTTCTACGGCTTTGCCGAGGCATATTTTTCTTAAAAGAAAAGGTATTTTTCTCCACTTTTTTTCAAGGGCACATATAGAAAAAGTTTTACTCGCGCCTACCATGACAATGGCTAACCTTGAAAATGGCGGCATACCGGAAATGCGTAGTAGCGGCGAGCATAGAAAATAAGCAAAAGAAACTTAGAAAAAATAAACAATAAACTCAATAAATAAACAGAATTTGCAATCAAAACATGAAACATGGAAATGGAGCCAGGCTGTGGAGCAGAATTTATGCGCACAAGCATGAAAGCAGGAACTTGAGTCTTGAAGGAGAGAAAAACGAGTTTGTTTATTTTAATTTATGTTACTTTTTTTGTTTATTATTTTATTTTTCTTCTCTTTTTTTGGTTTTTGTACACAACCAAGTCCACTTCAGCAACATCATAGATTACACAAAAAAAACTGACGACGACAACAACTAAGCAACTAGGCGAGTAGAGTGGCAAAGAGAGATACGATACATGCCACATGTAACACTATAAATAGTTAGCATTGCAACTCGAGACGACTTGGCATGATTGTGCTTGGGATTGTTGAAAATGAACATTGGGGAATTGTCGTTGCAATCAATGTTGAGTTAAAGGGACTTTAAGGGTTCTTAGGCACAAGAAATCTGCCAACGCCAACAATCGAGTACGTGCCTCAGCACTCAAGACTAAACTTGAAAGGCATGGCAAATTAAAGTCACATACATTGGTACATAATGTCTTGACCTTGTGTGTTGTTACCGGTTGTTGATTTGGTCTTGTGCCTGCTCGCTAACTGCGTCCAGCATTTGGTATAAATAGCGCTATTCATGGCCAAGGATCAAACAGTGTATCTCTCGACGCTTGAGTGTAACCATTGCNCAGTGTATCTCTCGACGCTTGAGTGTAACCATAGCAANATAAATAGCGCTATTCATGGCCAAGGATCAAACAGTGTATCTCTCGACGCTTGAGTGTAACCATTGCAAAAAAAATAATGTTGAAATTGGTGAGTAACATTTACTTATATATTTAAAAAAATAATAATACTATTGTTCTCACGCAAACAGTTGATTTTGGCTTGTCTGCTTGGCATGGCGATGGGCAGCGAATTATACGCAACTACTTACTATGCGCCGGGACATGGTCATAAGCCACCAGCCGTGGTCTATGCGCGTTCTCCCGCTGCCGCTGTGTTACCGCTGGCCTATGCACGCTACTATGTGCCGGCAACGGGCTCCGAAGTGCACACCTACAACAGTGTAGAGACACCTAACTCCTTCCAGCAACAATATCGCTCCGACTACAAGCCGCTGACCTATGAGTATGTCTATTAAAGAATGTTATATATTGACAAGATAAAAACATTTCTGAAAAGCAAGAATAAAATGATGTGCAATTAAAATGTTGTTTTAACTTTTGTTAGAAATGTATTCATTTGAAAGAATTCGGCTCTCCACACTGTCTAATTCATGTTCAGCTGTAAGTGCGCCCACTAATTGGCTTCGCTTTTGCTCTAGTATCTTATGTGTGTCTGTATGNCTTGACCATATTCCAAAGTTTTGTAAAAATCCGCCCATANGTTTTTATTGAAAAGCATATTGCATAAAAGCTTGTATAACAAAGCAAGCTCGTCGTCTTGGCCTGGCTTGGGTGCATAGGCAAATGTACTCGTCGCGACACCAGCCAGCCAGCCAGCCAACCAAACTCAACTCATCTTTTTATGTTGTCATGTAAATTGCGCCCAGCTCAACAATTGCGCACATGTCAGCGTGCGAACAATGAATTAACAAGAGCAAGACAACTTCCCTGCTGGT
>JXPM01000824.1:2130-14810 GCA_001014415.1 Phortica variegata | reverse complement strand
AAATTTGCGCACAATTTACAATTTATACATATAAAAACCGCGGTGAAAATTAATGCAGAGAATGAGTCCGGATAATCGAAGATCCGTATAATCGAGGTCCGGTTAATCGAGTTTCTACTGTAGCATTCTATTTGTTGACACACTTGAGTTTGCAACGCAGAGAAGGAGACATCTCCGACTATGTAAAGTTTTATTTTAATTTGTTTTATTATTTATTTATCATTTTTTTTTTTAATTTTTTTTGTTTTTGTGTGGAAAGAAAGAACAAAGTACCTAACAAAGTTTGGTACCCAACAATGTTTGTTTGTTTGTTTGCTTAAAAAATTATACATACATTTTTTTTTGCTTATTTTTTTTATGATTTTTACATTGCTTTTAGTTTAGCATTTAAATAATTTTTTTTTTGTGTTTTTCTATTCGATATTTCAGTTTAAATATGTATTTATTTAATTAAATTTATGTTGTTTTTGTTTTTCTAATAAGTTTGTTTTTTGATGATTTTTGTTATTTGTGTTAGTGTGTTTTTTGCTTTTAAGCTTGCAAATCAAATCAAGTCAAGAGGTAGAAGAAAATTAAATTGAAAAATTGTCTGTCTATTTTTTTGTGTCTTAAAATTTTGTAAACTACTATATTTTGTTTTTTTTAGTTATTTTAAAAGAACTTTGCATTTGATTCGTGTGTGTTTTTTTTATAAATATATAAGCTTTAATTTATTGATAACAATAGATAACAAATAGTTCTGTTTTTTCCTTATTTAAATTCTTTGTATAAAAGAAGAGAAGAAGAAAGAAAAAGTTAACTTTAATGGCGAAAAATAAATAACAGCCGAAAAAATATTTATATTTAATATTTCTATTCTGTTTTTTTGTTTTGTTTTAGCAAAAAAATGTAATGTTTAAAAGTTAACGAAATATTTTACAACAAAATTAATTAATTGTTTAATGTTTATGTTTGCATGAAAAATTTTAACTAAAGAAAAAGTTTTAAATAAATTAAAAAGGGAATTATGTGATTGTTTTTCTGATATTTTTTTTTTGTTTCGTATTTGTAATTTTGGCAAAAAACACATTTAAAATTTTGTTTTTCTACATGCAAATTTTGATATTGTTGTAGTATTTTAACATTTCATAAAAAAATATTTACAATAAAAAATTGTTTAAATAGCTTTGTTTTTTCTTAATTATTTAAAGTTTTTATGCCGATTTTAATGGTGTAACTTTGTTTTTTTTTACAGTTTTGTGGCAACCCAAAATTATTAAAATAGAATTGAAGGAAGTTTCTTCGATTCTTCTATCTATCATTTTGTTTACCTTTTTTTTGCTTATTTATGAATTTAATAATATAAGTTTTTTCTTCTTTTAAAGTTCTGAGTTTTGTTTTTGCTCTTAAAATGCTAAAAAAGGAGAAAATGGGTTTGTCTTCTTCTTGAAACATAATCTTTATGTTGATTTGTGTGTGGTTGTTGTTTCTTTTTATTTTACAAATATTTGTATTTTATGTATGAGTGTATATATAATTACTATATATAATATGTATGTATATATATTTTTATAAAGTATATAAAATGATATACTTATAGCGATATAATTATTTAACATAGGTAGTTTGTATGTGTATGTTGGGAGGCTCTATATATATGTATATATATATATATATATATATGTGTGTATGTGTTAGGAGGATGTATATGAATGTGTTTGTGTGTGTGTTTGAGGGTATGTGTTTAAGGATATGTGTCCTCGTATGGAGCGTAAACACTAAACAATTCCGCAATGCCCTCAGACTCATTCAGCGCAAAATTATATTCGGCTTCGGACGGCGGCTCAATGGACAAAAAGCTCGACATGTCCAAGAATGCTGAAATTAAAAACAATAACAAAAAAAGAATTAAATTATAAGTAATAAAATACAAATAAGAACAATTTATTAAATAAGTACGTTGCATAAAGTATTTATTGTTAGTTTAAATACGCTTTTATTTTTCGTATTTTTCATATTCAAATTTTAAACACATATTTAAAAAAAATATGAAATTTGCCAAATAATCAAATTACGCAATATTATTTAAGTCATAGCGCAACGCAGGCAAACACAAAACAATTGCGCACAAGCGTTATGTTGTGTCATACAATATTGAATAGTGATTTAAGAAGACTGTGAGATACTGTAAGAGAGTTGTGATAATCTGTGATAATTGTTTGTTTGTTACATTCATGATTGATCGATCAGTCGGTCGGTTGATTATTTGTTTTATTTTTTGAGTAGGTGGCAGTTTTTTTTTTTTTGAGTTAGTATGGTTTGAAATTCACGCCAGAGCTGAATCTCATGGTGCTACAAAATTTCAATTTCAATACAACAATTGCCCATTTCGTCCATAAACACAAACGGAATGCAACGTCAGTGCAGACCCACGAGAATTCAGTTCCAAAATGAATTTAATTTATGATTATTTGTCTTTTACCTTGACTTTGCTTTTTAGTTATTTATTATTATTACGGCGTTTTATAGATACAATAAAATGAATACAAAAAAATAAATATTCTTTGTTAATACAAGCACGATGTGTACGTGAGTGTCTGTGTGAAGGCTTATGAAAGATTTGTGCGACAATTGATTGATGTTTTCTTTTGCATTTATCCTTTTTTTTAATTTTCATAGCTTATACCCTGTTTAAACAACAAAATATTAATGATAAGATTAGAAAAATACAATGTTTTAATTATTCAATACAATTAAAACAAAAAAACAATTAAAACTTAATTTGAAATTGTGTAAATGTATAAACAGGGTACAAACTAAAAGCGACAAAAATGTGTAGAAGTAAAACTTAAAAATTTCAGTATTAGGTACGCTTATATAACATACCAAACACACACAATGTAGCGTTTGAGCACAATAACCGAGCTTAAAACTAAAATGTCATATGGGACGTTTCCACTAATGTAAAAGCAAAGCAAGCCTTAATTGATAAACACTTTACTAGTTAAACGGCAAAAAGAGATAAATAAATAAAATTTAAATTTAACAATGTATAGTTTATATACATAGTATTTCAAAATTATCAAGTTAAATTTGTTTGATCAAAATATAAAAATGTATAGAAATAAATATAATCCAAATTTTGAAACTGATTCTCGCAAATCTTTTGAAATATTGTTTTCGATAAAAAAAAAATAAATTTTAAAATAAAATAAGAAAAAATAAATTCTTCACAAAACAAATATAGTAAAAAAAGAAAATTATTTATACAATATTTATTTCAGTTACTTTGTACATTTTTACACAAATAACAAAAATAATTCGTCAGTGTCGGTTTTGTAGTTGTTTGAGCACGTACTTAGCAAGAACTCAGACTGTGATGCGATTAACGAAAGTGAATGATATCAACGCAAATCACAGCCGGAGCTCCCGACAAGTTCGTCTCCGATTTGATTTTTCTTGACTTTTTTTAATCAGGCGTTAGTAATGTTGGTATTTTGTTAGTTAATTTGATGAAGTCTTGAATCCTTTTTGGTAATTTTACCAATCGATACATAAATAATATATGGTAGAAGGTGTACTGAAGGCTTGAAACGGCGTTATATGCTAAATGAAGCATTCAATTTCATGCAAAATATTTTTTTTTTAATGGACCAAAAATATCAAATATATATATAGAGATGCTTTGATGCGCAAATGTATCGCATGTCATGAGTTGTGCAACAAATGTTTATAAAGTAGAGTAAAATAAGAAGAGCGCCGGAAAATACTTACGGTGCGACATGCGCGGATCGATTTGACCCAAAAATGTGTCCAATTGTGGCAAAGTGCTATTACTGCAATTGCTATGACAACTGTTATCGGCGGCAATTGCAGCATTGCTTAAAATTTCGCAGGTTGAATTTGTCTGATGATCGGCAATGATGACGCCGTTGTCATCGACAACTACGACATCTCCGCCGGCAGCAGCAGCAACATTGTCGTTATCGTTGTTGTGCTTGCCGCCGTTACTGCCATTGTCGCAAACATTATTTGTATTGGTGTTGCTGTTGTTACTCAAAGACACTTTGTGTCCATCCATTGCACAATTAAACATTGTAACATCTTTTCGAAGAATTGTTGTAGTGGCATCTTCTTTAACTTCTGCACCTCCTACTCCTACTACTAATGTTGTTGTTGACAACGACGTTGACTTATTATCTGGATTACAACTATTAAGCGTATTTTTTTTATTTATGATTTGTTGCTGTTGCATCGGTTGCAACTCTTCATGTTGCAATGCAGCAAGTGCTGCTGCAGCAGCCGCAGCGGCAGCAGCAGCTCGCGTTGTACGCGTTGGCGTTATCACTGCTGAACCGACAACGGTTCCTACTACTGTTGTTGTTGATAGCGGCGATGGCGGCGACGACGATGTTGGGTTTGCTGAGAAACCAGCACTTGTTGCTAATATCTTGTCGACATTGACGAGTGCTTGATCAGCAACATTTTGTAATTTTAATGCTTCTGTAGTAGCATTGTTGTTATTATTGTTTCTATTGCTATCAAGTTTTTTGTTATTGTTATTATTATTGTTGGCACCCATGATACGCATTACTGGATGTGTTATGCTTGGTATCATATCGAATCCAGCATCGTCCTCATCATCAACAACATAATCAACGGCAGCATTACAATATTGCTGTTGTTGTTGCTGCTGATGCGTCTGAAAGCTTTCTACAATATCACAACTATAATCACTTGCTATCGAACCATTCGCAGCGGCCGCAGCTGCAGCTTCAAGCGATTTGCTTAGATTGCGCGAAGCTGAACGGGTGCCGGTCGTACCAAAGCCGCCTAAGAAATAAAAAAATTGTTTAATAAAACAACTAAAATTGTATAAAATAAGAAATAAACATTACCAATTCGATGATGATTCTGATTCATGACCGCACCAATCATTGGCGATAAGCGATTTATGTCATTGAAGAGCGGATCGTTAAGCCTTTGATATTGCGGGGGCAGACGCGTCTTGGACGCCATTGCGCTGCTGCCATAAACGCTGCCATTTGAATTTGGCGAAGTCACCGGTGAGCTATCGTGACAGAGGAACACGTTTATTTCGCCGCTATTTTCCGACTTTACGTAAATCTCACGTGGCACAGGAGTATCAGGTAACTGTTTAAAAAGTGAAAAAGTAAATTAGAAAAAATATTTGATAAAAATAAAATAATTAAAGAATATGCAAGAAGTCTTTGAAAAGAAAATTAAATTTTTTGCACGATACTTAATGCAACAACCGCTCACGCTGTCTATTGCCAAACTGACTATAGGCTGTGCCGGGCATTAGATACATCGGCCACTTTTGCCGGCGACATAAAATACACGCATATATTTTTAAGCAAAGCAAAAGTGAAAATAAAATATTTAAGCAAACGAAAAAACTACAAAAAAAAAACTTTGCCAAACGTTTAATTTAAATATTCTGCCTTGACGACGATTGTTGCTTTTGTCTTCTCTAAGAACGTCTGACGAAATTTGTTGATGACGCGTTGCAGACTTCGCCGCCTTCTGCCTGCCGTTGCCGCTGCAGTGTTACTGTCGACCGCAGACAGAGAACGCGTGCGTCGCAGCATTTTATTTTTAGAAATCATATATGCTTTTTATACTCTTCACGTATGTGAATAGTATTACATATAACTTTGTCACGGAGTTTGTAACAGATCGAAATATTCATTTCAGACTATATAAAGTATATATATTCTTGATCAGGACGACAAGACGAGTTGCTTTAGCAATGTCCGTCTGTCTGTCCTTCTGTTTGTATGTATGCAAACTAGTCCCTCAGTTTTGAAGCTATCGAGCTGAAACTTTGCACAGACTCTTGGAATTTATTACGATGAATCATTCGTCGGAACCGGCATGATCGGATCATTTGAACTGGTAGCTCCCATACGAAAATAAGAAGAAAGCAAAAATTGAATCGTTCTATGGAAAACTTTTTAGTTTTAGAAGATAGAGGGCTGAAATTTCAAACATAGTAGTTTTACATAGTCCGACTAGATTTCGAACACTACAATAGTTAGAATCAAAATTCCTTCGCAGCTCGATTCTATTATTCATTGCACAGATCAAGTTTATTCCGTTTTTCCCCTACGTAACTTAGTTTAGTGGTGAGGGGCAAATAATTGAAGCTACCTCGAATAAAAAAATTATGAAAGTCATTATTCTCGGTTGTTACAGCCGTTACAAATTTAAGGTACAGGGTATGTCGAAGTCGAGCACTGTTGACTACAATTTCTTACTGGTTTTAAATAAACTTCCGTGTGAACACAAAAATACTAGCAGTAGTGTGATAAGCAATAATTAGGATAAAATTACCGCATGCGGGCAACCACTAACAGTCACAGTCTTTCACAGTCTGTTGTCTGTTAACTTTTTCTAGCATAAAATAGACAAATTGAATTTCATTCTGTAGTTAACATTTAACATATCAAAGTGAGATAAAACATATCAAAAGGATGTTAGTTTGGGCGCTGATTTGGCGCATGTTAATCATAATACACTCGTCTTTGCGCAATGCTTAAAACACCTTTTTTTGGAGTGCAACTGATGAAACGCTGGAGGGTGGAAGAAGCTTAGACCCTCCGGTATACTAAAATTCCCTATAAATACAGGAACAAGACACATCCCCAGCGAATACAGCGCGACATCCGCTGAACCAATACTGCACAGTTCGTTAAGAAAATCGCTACCGCAAACAGCTGCTTTAGTAAAAAAAAATCACATGTGTGTTGTACAAAGAATATTAGCAGAAGTAAACACTTGCGTTTTATGTGCACGAGTTCAATAACAGTTCAAGGCTAGCGGAAACATTAAAAGCACACGAGAAATTAACAGACAGGAAAAAGAACTCTAAGTTAAATTTCTGATAAAAATAAAATAGTGTACAACTTGTGCAATAGAGCAAGAGAAATGCCGCTAAAAATACACATTTTATGTTTGACCAAGACGACAGTGGCAGACAGCAAGAAGACACAAATTACAAAAACAATAAATTGCCAATCACTGTGTTTGTGAACGTTTGACTTTTCATTTTACTTTTAGATTTTCACTTACCACAAGTTTCGCTTCTGGTGGCGCCTTAATGGCAATTACAATCTGATCCCTAAACAAATCCAATTTAAGTAAATCACTTTGGGTCACATAGGCGAATTTGGCATTGTGTGTAAAGCAATGATTCAACTCATTGCGCATTTTATCGATCTCTTCATCCAATTGATTCTCCTTTTCTGTGAGTCTTTTATTCTCCATTGTTACATCGCTTGGTCGATCGAGACCACCGCCCACCGTTGATGATGATGCTGTTGCCATTGAATTGCCACCTTTCCATTGTATATTGTTTTTGGATTTCTTCTCCAATATGCCAATTCCTTCCAGAACATTTGTGATATCATAGATGCGACGTTTTTGCACCGATAAACGATGTGAGGCATCATTGAGATCGACAACGCCATCCTGTGAATCTTGGAGTAAATCAACAAATTTTTTTGTTAATATACCCAATGAGGTATCTGCACGTGTGCCTTCGGCCGGTGTACGTTTCGACGATGATGTAGAGGAGGAGGCGGATGTGGTTTGTTGTGTTGTTGGTAATGGTTGTAGTGTTGGTGTTGTTGTTGCTGTTGCTGTCGTCGTCGTTGAGTGCCGCCCAGCGGCAACAACATTTCCCAATATATTGTTGCTTGTTGATGATGATGATGATGTGGGCGTATGTGATTTATAGCCCGACGATGAAGATCGACCGCCACCAGTTGTTGTCGTCGATGATGTTGGCGTTGCGACTGATACAGCATAACTGTTAAGACTGCTACTGCCAAGACTACAGCTACTATTCGATGTAGTCGAAGCGACTGATGGCGGACGTTGTGGCTGCTGATGATGATGATGCAGTTGCTGATGTTGTTGTTGTTGCTGCTGCTGCTGTATTAGCATTTGTGGTGAAGGCGTAGGCGTTGCGAAACCATTTTCACTGCTGCTGCTAATGTTGTGTTGTTGTGTCACATGTTGCTGCTGTTGTTGTTGGTATAGAGTTTGATGTTGCGCACTCTGTTTTGCTTGTTTCTTCGGATGCGTTTCGGTCATAGGTAGGCGGCGTTTCACTTGCTACACACGCATACAAATATATAGCAAAAGATAAAATTTTAGATAGATTTTTATATTAAATTAAGTCTTATATAAATGTGTATAACATATATGTTTTTTTTCATTACCTTATAGTAATGCGTCAATTCATTTGTCTGCGTTTTTGATGATGCTGTCAAAATTATACGTGGCGTCGCTGTTGCTGGTGTTGTTATACCTGCCGGTGTTGTTGCTCCTACTCCTCCTGGAGTTGTTGTACAACTAACACCATAACCATGATCAAGCAGATGTGTTGCCATATAAACAGCACCGGCGCCATTACTATCATCACCATCAAGTAATTTTTCCGATTTGATCATGATTGCGTTATCATTATATAAACTTTCATTTTTCATCATGACATTGTTGTTATTGTTTTGGTTGTTACCAACATCACCGCCGCTACCACAATTTTCGCTAAGATTGTTAAGATGTGAAAATTTGCGCATAACATAATGTTTTTGTTGTTGCTGATGTTGATGCTGCTGATGTTGTGTTATACTGTTGTAGCCGTTATTGTTACTGTTATTGTGATTGTTAGCGCCGATTATTAATGATGTTGTTACTGGTGTTGGCGTTGATGTACTAAAATATTTAGACATCTTTTTTACGTATGCTGCTGCACTTTGAATGCCGCCAAATATTTAGTCACCAATACCAGTTAACGGCCGTATAACTGCTTTGCCGGCTTATTGATGAACTAGTTTTGAAAATAAATCTTTCGACCGCTACACTCTCTCTCTTTCTTCTTTGATGGATTTTCTTGTTCAACTTCGTCTTCTCTTCTTCTACTACAAGTTTTCGGTGTATCTTTCTCCCCCTTGCATGGCTTCTTGTAGTACACTTATGTGTGTTTCATATTTTTACGCGGTCTCTCTTATTGGCATTTCTGAATAAACCCCATTAAAAACCAAAAATTCAAGGCAAAAAGGCAGCCTGAAAGTATGCAATATATTGGTATTTCATTCAAACGTTCTTATTTTCAGAGAAGCTTAATTTGCTGTTAACTCGGTTTACAGTGCGCTGTTATTCAGTTACTATTCTAGTTTTTGCGCCTTTTCTTTTGATTGACAAACAAATTGATGTTTTTTTTCTTCTTATTGTTGTTTCTTACTTATTGTACTTAAAAATTTCAGCTTAATTACTAAATTAGCACCTAGGGATTATTCACATCTGCAAAGATACAAAGGAAAAAAAAAACAAGAATTAGTGTAAAGAATTATACTCATTCAAAGAGAAAATCATTTGACCTGCTTTTTTTTTTTGCTTGCATACATTTATGAATTATAAATAAAAGAAAAAAAACAAAAAAAGAAAATAGAATTAACATAAAAGCAAATTGAAAACTTTGTGTGTAGAAAACCAAAATGAAGTCAACTTCTAAAAAAAAATTAATTAGCATTATATGAGTATACAGTAACAACACATTAATAGTTCATTAAATAATTTGGTCGGTCTGTGCTCAAATCATAGGACCCATACCTATGTTATTACTCGGAAACGATGTGCCAGAGGTAAGAAGTATGTATACATATAAATACGGAGACACTACACATTTGAATTAACTCTTCTTCTCCGCATTTATGCATTACATTTTTTCAGAAAATGTTCACATACCAACATGACACTGATTGTTTTTGCTGCTAAAAAAAAAATTGGTTGATTTCAGAATGGGTTTTTTGAAATGCAAATTTATTAATGAAAACATGTCAAATATCTAAAACTACAGAGTTTATTTCTTGGTAGAACAACAAAACTAGTGGATCGGAAACGATAGTAACACAATAAAGGATAGTTGTTAAAAAAATGTCCACCCGGTAAATCAATTCGTCTTGTCGTCCTGATCAAGAATATATATACTTTATATAGTCGGAAATGAATATTTCGATCTGTTACAAACTCCGTGACCAACTTATAATACTATTCACATACGTGAAGAGTATAAAATCTTCTTAAAATTCACTTTTTCGGTAGCGCAACAGCAGCGGCTAATTTGACTATAAAATCCCATTAGTTGTTTAACTAAGCGTATCGGTAATTTTCCCAAGTGCTTGGTAGTTTCTAAGAAGATATCAGCCAGTGGGCGTAATAATAACGTGACAGAGTGCGCAAAATGCCACGGGTCCCCAGTGTCAAAAGGGCCTCCCAACTCAAGAGGAAAAGGACAGAAAAATGAATAGCGTTTTACACGATTTTCAAAAGTCTGCAATAACTCTGCTAGTTTTAAAAACCAGTAAGGATTGGAGTCGACAATACTCGTCTCCGAGATACCCTATACCTTCAATTTGTAACTAAGCTACATATATAGTTCAATTCCGGGTTTAACCTTCATAAATCCCGTAATCCCGGGTTTGAAAAATATTCCCGGGATTGTATTCTCTAATTGCCACTTTTAATTCAACATACATACAAACCAAGAGACAAATCTATCAAGCGTAACATTTCTTTCAAAATTGATGTTCATTCATAACATTTTTTTTTTATTTTGCACTCTTGGTGTTTTCTATATACAAACATATATGTATATTGTATAAATGAAATCATTTCTTTATGAATACATAAAATTACGTAGAACTTGCTTTGTCTTCCCCCTTCACGAGATAGAAAACAACAAGTTTTAAATTACAATTTCATGGTTTGTGATTTTTTGCAAGGTATTTTTTTCTTGTCTTCTTTGCTGCTTTTGTTTTTTTATTATTATGTTTTAACACGCGCCATCTCTCTTTGCCACATACACACAAAAATTTGTTAAATTTTTACTACTATGTACTACTTTATTTTTGCAACAACTTTTTGTTTGTTGCTGAAAATGTCAATAAACTCAAATATGAAATAGCATTCATACATACATATGTATGTATGTAAGTGCATATGTTTATTAACACAAGAACAAAACAAATGTAGCATAAATCATTAAGTGGCCGGTAAAACAAGAAGAAGCAGAGCAGCGAAAAAAGTTGACATAATAAAAACAAAATCGAACGTTATTTCTTCTTTGCATTGTTGAGTTTGCTGCTTCAAAGATTTTTCACTGTTTGCGCTATTTTGACTAATTTAAAAGGCATGATAAAAAACAAACGGTATGTATGAAACGAGAGAGGTGAAGTTGAATCAAGTCGACGTTGCCGGTTACTTTATTTTTTACAGCATTGAGCGAACAAAGTTTATTCGTACAAGAATATTTACATATGTACATACATATGTGAGCAAACATAAGCGAACACTTCATTTTTTTTATAATATAATTTGTTTGTTGTTTTTGTTTAGAAAATTATTTAAGACGCTCACCACTAAAAAAAAGCTTTAAATTAGTAGAAACTTTACGTGACCCATTTTTGAAACTTTTTTACTCCTCTTCCCCCCTCGGTGACGAAATTTATATGAGAAAAGATACCAAATTTGCCTAAGCATAGTATTTAAAGAACCCCATAAATAGATCACGTAATTTGGGTACGTTCCCTAAGAACCTTTATGTGAAACAGGTAAGCATTAAAAACGAAGCAGTATTTGATTCAAGAGAATGAAAATAACCTAAAATTCTCCATATGCGACTTTTTTATTTATAATAATGAATTATCTATAAGACTCACTTACACATATTCACGATCTAGCAAAATAAGCTTGAATTCTTTATACATAATTATTTTATATTCTCCATCGATATATTTAACGAGTCTTAGACAAGCTAATAAGCATACCGTACAACGAACTCAATACAAATACATATATGTGTGTATGTACATAAATGACGAAAAAACAAATATTGATTTTTTTTTTTTTTTTTTATAAATTTAATTGATCTTGTTAGTCAAGTATTTTAGCAATTTTTTATTTTGGCCTTAAGTATAACGCGCTGCTATGATAACAGAGTGATGCTGTTAGAGCAGTATAATGATAACATAGTACCGATAATGTTTACAGCAAACTCTAACAAGTTGAAGGCATGAGAATTTAATTGGGAAAAAAATATTTTAACTACATTATTTTTAGCAGTCACTTCTGAGTATTCTGAGCACATGTTATATATGCATATAATGCTTGTTAATGTAATTATTGAGCAATTTAAATACGATATTAATATGTATATTTATGCACAATTGTTGTAATTCAGAACATTGCGAAACAATATTATTTGAACTGTAAAATACTTTCTATAAACTAACCTTTACCATGCCAGCTAACAAATACAATTTGAAAATTTTGTTTGTTTTGTTAAGCAATATACATACATGGCAGTATTATAAATATCATTCAATTCACACAAACAAATTTCCAAACAATGATTAACGAGTAACGAACGAACGCTGAAGACTCTTGACTATGAAGAAAAACGTGTTGCCAACTGTTCAAAAAAGAAGAGAACTTATAAAATAAAATACATAGAAAAAAAAATTAGTAATGACGACGTTTTTTTTATCATAACTTCATTTATTTTTATTTTTCCGTGACACGAGTTAACTTCAAGCGCACTTGATTGCGAATGCGCTAAAGAAGTACTCAAAAATTAGCTGCTCTTCGAACAAGTTCGTTTTTTTTTTTTT